>CAKNYM010046787.1:125939-180052 GCA_932195095.1 Andricus curvator | reverse complement strand
AACAGTTGATCTCAAACGTCAACCAGATGACGTTATTCGAATATAATGGAATCCAAATAAATTTTTCAAACTGAAAAAATCCAATTTAAACATTCTTTTTACCCCATCCATTCTCACTCGAAAAATCCTTTGAATTTGGATTTCAACGTTCGGGCATGTAGCTAGAACAAATTAAAAGTCGCAAAAAGAATCTAAAGGTATCGTTGGATGCGTCTCGACTATATCTCTAGGAGTTTTTACAATCATGCAAAAAAAATTATTAATCAAACAATTATATTGTTTATATTTACTATTTGTTCAAACAATTATTGAACAACAATTTATCTCAAACGACAACCAGGTGTCGTTATTCGAATATAATAGAATCCAAATAAATTTTTCAAATTGAGAAAACTCCAATTTAAACATTCTTTTTACCCCCTCCACTCTCACTCGAAAAATCCTTTGAATATGGATTTCAATATTCGGGCATATAGCTAGAACACACTAAAACTCGTAGAAAAAATTTAAAGATATACTTGGATGCTTCCCGACCATATCTCTAGGAGTTCTTACAATTACGCAAAAAAATATTATTTAAACAATTACATTGTTTATAATATTTACTATTTATTTAAACAATTATCTAACAACAATTAATGTCAAGCGACAACCAGACGACGTTATTCGAATATAATAGAATCCAAATACTTTTTTCAAAATAAAAAAACTCCAATTTAAACATTCTTTGTACCTTTAGATTTTTTCTGCGAAGTTTAGTTTGTTCTAGCTATATGCCCGAACATTGAAATCCATATTCAAAGGATTTTTTGAGTGAGAGTGGAGGGAGTAAAAAGAATGTTTACATTGGAGTTTTTTCATTTTGAAAAATTTATTTGGATTTCATTATATTCGAATAACGTCATCTGGTTGTCGTTTGAGATAAATTGTTGTTCAATAATTGTTAAAACAAATAATAAATATTATCAACAATATAATTGATTAAATAATAATTTTTTTTGTATGATTAAAAAAACTCCTAGAGATATGCTCGGGACGCATCCAACTATACCTTAGGATTTTTTCTGCGACTTTTAGTTTGTTCTAGCTATATGCCCGAATATTGAAATCCATATTCAAAGGATTTTTTGAGTGAGAGTGGAGGGGGTAAAATCAATGTTTAAATTGGATTTTTTTATTTTGAAAAATTTATTTGGATTATATTATATTCGAATAACGTCGTCTGGTTTTCGTTTGAGATCAAATGTTCTAAAATAATTGTTTAAACAAATAGTAAATATTATATTTATATATATTTTTATATATTATATATATTATATTAATATTTAATGTTGCTTTTTACGTATCAAACAAAAACTACGCATTCTATCAGAAAGTGGTTAATAACAAATTTGTAGCTCCTTTTTGGGTGAACAATTCTTGTTGATTCATTTTTTTCCGTACCTTGCATAGTTTGACCGCAAAATGGAATTTTTGATTTTTTATTATTTTTTGTGCGATCAAAATTTTAATTCTCGATTTTCAAAGAAAATTCAAAAGATTGTTTTGATAATCTTGTAGGGCCTTTAAAAAGTAACATTTTTCTTTTCCTGACTTTTTTCATATCGTGCTTTGTTTCACTTAAAATGTCAATTTTCGTTTTTTTTTTAGATTTTGAAAATACTATAACTCTGACAATTTTTGTTTAATGGAAAAAAGTCGTACGGATTAATTCTTTGAATTTTTGAATATTACGGACAGCCGTCCATGAAAGTTCTGAATTTTGAAAAAAATGGTCTAAACATTTTTGAAAATGCTCTAACTTTTTGAGTTTCTAACCAAAATAGCTGGTGTTAACGAACTCGATTTTTCTGACACTGTGTGCTAAAGGACAATCCAATTCGATTAGTCCTTCAAAAGTTATCGTGTACAGACAACGACAACAACGACAGACAGACAGACACCGCCGTAAAAACTATTTTTTCTGACTCAGGGGGCCTCAAAGCGTCGACATTTGATGGAATCCACGAAAGCTATTTTTCACATAAAATCAATACCTTTTCATTATCATGAGAATGTAAAAATCGAAAATTCCTTTTCGAAAAATCAGTTGAAGTTTAATAGTGTTATTGAAGCAAGCGCCGAAGTGGGGTTAGCGACGAGAGAACAGCGGTCACTCCACTGCGTTGGACTCCCGCTCAGACACGCATGACTGTTTGTACCGCGCTCCTGATTGGTCCACCTTAAAGATTTTATAACTCAAAAACTTAGTCCGAGGCTGATGATGAAAAATCGGGTCCACGCGGGAAAAAGTATTTTAAGAGAACACCATAAGTCAACTTCCGAAGGTGTTCTCGCATTGGCGTCGCTGTAGGGCTTAATCGCTCCTCTGAGGACTTACACGACTTTGTTGGCCGTAACATTGCTACTGACAGGGTTTCCCATGCCACGCAGGCAGAGAACGAAGATGAAATGGACTAAAAGGAACAACAAAATCCATACAAAAAAGTTGAGAGTCTATTAAATATTTTGAAATGGTGGTCACTTTCCGAAGATCGTCGGGGCGCCCCTGGAATCAACGGTGGGGGTCACAGCATGCGGGGCGGTGGTGATGGTACGCTGCGAGATGGTCAGGCACATCTCACCAATCAAAAAGTTGGCCCGCAAGCACATCTGCTACAAACGATAAACAAAGGAACATCAATTGTGTCAGCTAAGGGTACTTTGGCTAGCGTTAGCGATTTGCAGCCAACCACCTCAACAGAAATACCGTGGGAGATTGTCAACTGGAGTACAGCAATGAACTAGGAATTAATGCTTCCCTGTTACGCAAGTGCGAAGTTTGAAACTAAAAGCAAAAAAGGATACAAATTTAGGACGAATTTTTCTGCAAAGTATCATATACAGAAAGTTGCAGTGAGAGATCTTATCGTCAAGGTGACGGACATGAAGAATAATCTACTTATCTCAGAAGTCCAAGGCTGCTCTGTAGAAACTGCGTTCCACGCTGCCGTGGCAAAATTGGAACAGCAGCTGGAACAGGGAGGGTATGCTGTGGGCACCTTCTTGGACATAGAGGGTGCCTTCAGCAATACCCTTCCAGAAGTCATCTGTTGAGAGTCTTTAAGGTGTGGCGTGCCAGACGTGTAGACTAAATAAGGAAGTGTATTTTACCCAGGGATACGCCGGTGACTTTGTAATCCTAATCAGGGGGGCTCATCTGGAAACGTTGATAGATCTTACAAGGTCGGCGCTGCGCATCGTAGAGCTCTAGTGCGACAGCTCAGGGCTCTCGGTAAATCCGGCGAGACCAGTCTGGTATTTTCCACAAGAAAGTAAAAAGTGTCAAAAGTTGACGCCCATGCATTCCGTGCAGAAGAACCTTAGGTTTGACGTGGGGTGTAGGGCCTAGCATGCTGGCATGGCTATACTCTGGTGTTCTTAAACAAAGGCACGTATACGCGACCGTGGTCTGGTGGCCACGGGTGAAACTCAAATCGATGCATGATAGGTTGCGAAGATTACAAACGCTAGCGTTTATGGGCGTGACCGGAGCAATGAGGACTACGCCTACAGCGGCGGTAGGATTTTTTTTTGGTGAGGAACCCTTACACGTTGCGTTAACTGCCAGGGCACACTGCTAATTCTATAAATGGAGCAAGATAAAACAATAAAACGCTGCAACTTCACCAAGACTTTCCGCGTCTACATCCCAAGCAGAGATATGTGGAAAGAAATGGTAACCTGCTCCTCCAAGGGAAGAGGGATAGGGATCCCACTTGGGCGGCATGCTACTGCCTTTTAGGCGTAGGTCCTGGTCATCCTTCGCTGCGCTGAAACACGAATAGAGGCAAACGCTGCTGGTAGGCAGATTACAATCTAAAACAAACTAAACTACAAACTAAATTACAAAAAAAAAACTAAAGTCAGTTCAAGTTTAAGTTTAACTGCGGGCGGGGTGCTTTAATACAGCGCTCTGGCGTTCAAGCTCAAGCTATAAAGCCTTTTGTGCTAAACCCTTAATTAGTCGCTCTCAGTAGTTGACCCGAGACCTCTTGCTGAAGCCTAGTATGACAACCACTGATCGCGTTATAATTTCCTCAGGTCCCTAAAATGGACCCCAAAGGTTTGTTGCCTGAGCCTAGCTAATGCTGGGCACTGGTATAAGAGATGCAGGGGTGTTCCACCATCCCTGCCGCATTTCTGCACTCTGCCTTGGTGCTGTAGCTCATCTTGTGCATGTGATAGTTCAGGTGTTCGTGCCCTATAAGCATCTGAACCAATGTCCTTTTGTCTTTCTTGGGTGAACCCAGGATTTACCTGGCTCTGTCCATCCTGTACGTGTCGCCCAAGATGGCATTCGCCTGTCGGCATCCTTGAGTTTGTTCCCAATATTCTCGGTACTTTGTCCGGATCACGCTTTTGATGGACATTATTGCACACTGTATTAAAGTCATGACTACAAAGCAGATACAAAGTCGCACCTCGCAACGCTTGTAACCCTAGAGCTTGCGTTAGGACCGATCATGTTGTATTCCTGAGCTGTAGAGTGATTAGTCAGCGAGCTGGCTTCGAGACAAGGAAATCTTTTACATTAAGAACTTAAAATTAAAACACATGCGCATAATAAAAGGTTTTAGGAAAGAAACAGATTTCTGTTGAATCTGGAATAAAAACTTGGATGGAATTATGCGTGTAGCCCTACACAATGTATGCATGCGTGGATGTAAAAATGTACTAATTTTACACAATGCGTTCATAGAGTATGAACGAGTGAGCATTGTAAGTTGTAGAGAGAGTGAAAAAGAGCAAACAACATAATTTCATCCGCCCAAAGAAGGGGGAACATATTCAAAACATGAGCATTCGTATACGCCACACACACGAGCATCTTACTCCCTCCTCCCTTCGCCAACGTACGGGCATCGGCTGTTCTCTGTCTTTTTCTTACTCAATACTGCACGTACGGCTGCGATGCGATGTGTCCCGGCCGAGCATAAGCTACCTTCCACTCCCTTTCTCTCTCTTTCCAATACATCCATCTCACTCCCCACCTCACGATTCTACTCTAGTGCGTTTTGACAGACCAACGCAAGGGTAGAAACGTCAAAACAAAGCCACGTGCTTCGTTCAGCCTACTGACAAAGCCTCTTTATGCCCATAGAGTATGTATAGAGTGTCCCAGTACTCAAACAACATTTTTGTATCTTTGAATTCTAACAAGAAAATGGCGTCGAAAATAATTGTAAAAAAATTTCGCTAAAGTTAATAATTACCGAGTAATTAACAATTAAAGATTAACCAAACAGAAGCACGCGTTAGAAGGTCGACAGCCCTCGATTTATCATAATTCTCTGGAATTCTGTAAAAATATCTCGTAAATTCAGTAGAATTCTCTTGAATTATGTAGAATTCTCTTAAATTGTGTATAATTCTTTTAAATTCAGGAGAATTCCCTTGAAATATGTAAAATTCTCTTAAACTTTGCTTAATTCTCTTAAATTCCGTAGAATTCGCCTAGGTTTGGCAGAATTCTCTTGAATTTAGTCAAATTATCCTGTTTTCTTTCGAATTTACGAGAATATTCTTGAAATCAGCAAAATTATTTCGAATTCAAAAGAATTCTCTAGAGTTAGGCAGAATTCCCTTGAATTAATCATAATTCTGTGGCACTCTGTATAAATATCTTGTGAATACCGTAGAATTCTCTTTATTTATGCATTCTCTTAAAATCTGTTTAACTCTCTTGAAGTCTGTAGAAATTTCTTTAATTCAGTAGAATTCTCTTACGTTTGGCAGAATTCTCTTGAATTTAGTAGAATTCTCTTGAGATCGACAGAATTCTCGTGCAATCTGTAGAATTCTCTTGAATTGAGTAGAGATCTCTTGATATCCGTACTGCACTGAAATTATCAAGCATTGAATTATGACTCTTGCGTGTCACATTTTTCCAATGGAATTTCATTGACATTTCTTGTAACGTTCACAACAATAAAAATTGGAAAGACTAATGAATTCAAAATAAATCAAAGCTTATTCTAATGAATTTAGAAGTTTTTAAACATTTGTAATGAGTTCAAAAGTGTTCAAGGGGATTTTACAGAATTCAAGAGGATTCTACAGAATTCAAGATAATTCTACAGAATTCAAGAGTCTTTTACAGAATTTAAGATAATTTTATGGAAATCAAGAGACTTCTACTGAATTCAAGAGAATTCTACAGATTGCACGAGAATTCTGCCAAACTCAAGAGAATTCTACTAAATATAAGAGAATTCTGCTCAACTCACGAGAATTCTGCCAAACGTAAGAAAGTTCTACTGAATTGAAAAAAATTCTACAGACTTCAAGAGAATTATACAGATTTTAAGAGAATTATACATATTTTAAGAGAATGCATAAATAAAGAGAATTCTACGGTATTCACGAGACATTTATACAGAATTCCACAAAATTATGATTAATTTAAAGAATATTCTCGTAAATTCGAAAGAAAACAGTATAATTTGATTAAATTCAAGAGAATTCTGCCAAACCTAGGAGAATTCTACTGAATTTAAGAGAATTAAACAAAGTTTAAGAGAATTTTACATATTTCAAGAGAATTTTCCTGAATTTAAAAGAATTATACACAATTTAAGACAATTCTACATAATTCAAGAGAATTCTACTGAATTTGTGAGATATTTTTACAGTATTCCAGAGAATTATGATATATTCAAAGAAATTCTACGGAATTCAGGAGAATTCTACATTATTAAAGAGAATATTGTTGATCTCAAGAGAATTCCGCCGAACGTTAGAGAATTCTGCTGAATTGAAGAGAGTTCTGCCGAACTTAAAAGAGTGATACTGAATTCAAGAGAATTTTACATAATTCAAGAGAATTATACTGAATTCAAGAGAATTCCACTGAATTCAAAAGAATTCTGCTGAAATCAAAAGAATTCTACAGACTTAGAGAGAATTTCGCTGATATTAAGAAAATTCTGCTGAATTCAAGAGAATTCTTCAGAATTCAGGAGAATTCCACTGAGTTCTCGAAAATTCTACAAAATTCAAGGGAATTATCAGAATTCATGAGAATGTTGTCTAATTTGGTTGATTGTGGAAAATATTTTTTGCAATTTTTGTATCTCGTTGACGTATAAAGTTACACCAGAGAGTCACAACCTACTGGAAAAGCGAACTGAGGAGAAATTATACGAACTGAACTTGTTTATGCACACACTCTTGTCGATGGCACATGGACTTTCGACCTTCTAACGCGTGCTTCTAATTGGTTAATCTTTAATTGTAATTACTCGGTAATTATTAACTTTAGCAAAATTTTTTTATCATTATTTTCGACGCTATTTTTTTTTCTAGAATTAAAAATTACAAAAATGTTGTTTTAGTACTGGGACACCCTGTAGAACTCGAAATAATTGGTGATAATTATGCGTTGACAATTGTTCAATAATTAATTGTCTGTGCCTGTCTCATATGCACTTAGATAAGAAGACAATGCACATAGCTTCTGCATGTTATCCGAACCAAACTGTGATTCCCACGACATCCCTTCCACTCCTACCCAAGATCCTCCTCAATTTTGAAAAATCCCTACCATAATTATCCCTCTTATGAACGGACGAGCTACATCTCATCAGAGTCATCATCGCAGTCACTCGAGCAACCTGGTACCAACCAGTACTACTCTAGTTAGAGGGAACACGCCTGTCTCGCCCGTCCGCGTTCGGAACATTTAGTTTACTTTTTTCAAGCTAGTCGAAATTTAGTAAGTCCATTACACCTCCTATCCTCGTTAAGAACATTTAGTCTAACCAGTAACGGGAGTGAACGGCCTAAATAGGCATGAAGGGATCTAGCGCAGAAAAGGGTTAAATTCAATCGTTCGGACGTAAAATACAAATAATCTTCCTGCCGACGGAGGGCAGGACT
Organism: Andricus curvator; assembly: GCA_932195095.1. Classification (NCBI taxonomy): domain Eukaryota; kingdom Metazoa; phylum Arthropoda; class Insecta; order Hymenoptera; family Cynipidae; genus Andricus; species Andricus curvator. The sequence goes on along the minus strand of CAKNYM010046787.1, from coordinate 172,132 downwards.
GAATTCAGCCTGTGAAAAAAACGAAATTTCAAAAATTAGTCTAGAGAGAACTGCACCTTTTCGAATCTTAAAATGAAAAGAGGCTAGAGCTTATTATCATTAGATAATAAGCGCACAAAATTTCAAATCTCGCCCGCTCGATGCGGCTGAAAATTTGAAAACAAAAGGAAAAGCATTTGTGCCTTTTTGTTTGAGGTTTCCGTTCGACGAACAGCGGTAGTATAAGGAAATATGACTTGGTAAGCTGTATCGTTTTAATTACTCATTTATACTGATGCCTTTGTGATCCCGTTATGTTTTATTTGACGTTTCATCAAATATGTTTTATCTTCTTTGGGAGTTTTAGACTCAAGAAAATCTGTTATTTTGGCTTCACCAAATCCCTTATCTTACGTAATTGAGATTTTCAGGACAACAATTCTCAGAGCGAGAATAGGGAATACGACCCACATAAAAAAAGGAGACTCTCGTCTCTTCCGATTCGGGGAGCCTCCCCTCACCCCCGTATCAGACATTATAAAATAATTTCATACTAGTAACTCAGTAAGTACTAGTAACTCACATTCCTTGATCCCTATGTGACCCGGTACGCATAAGAGGGCCACTTTGTTCTTTTATACAAGTTGGTTTAATGCCTTTTTTGCATTCCCGCACTGTCATATATTCCTGCTTCTGACCCTCTCCCTCCTTTGGAGCCATCTATGTACCCGATTTCTCCTTAAAAGGGCTGGTTACCATTTTCTACCCTCATATCTCTGCTTGGGTGGCAGACGCGGAAAGTCTTGGTGAAGTTGAAGCAATTTGTTATTTTATCTTGCCTCATGTCTAGAATCGACAGTGTACTGATGTCTCTTGGGTGTCTAGTGTGTCTAGCCCCCCAAGCCCACCTATTAGCTCCTGCCAGGCGGCCCTTTGCGTGAGCCGCTCCTGCAGTTATGGCAACATGTAGAGGTTCGCCACAGAGCATGAATCCTATCGCTGCTGTGGGCGTAGTTCTCATTACTCCCGTCGCACCCCTGAACACTAGCGTTTGTAATCGTTGCAGCCTATCCTATATCGTTTTAAGTTCGGCTCGTGACCAACGGACCATGGCCGCGTATAGGAGTTTTGGTTTAAGGACAGCAGAGTAGAGCCAAGCAAGAATTTTAGATCCTAGGCCCCACATGAAACCAAAGGTTCTTCTGCACATCCAAAATGTCACGACAAACTTCCTGCATTGGGTTGCAAGGTGCTTCGCCCAGTTCAGTTTGCTATGAAGGATTACTTCCAGATATTCAACCGAATCTGAGATGATCAGCCTCCGACCACAAAATGGAATGGAGCAACTTTCGACACTTTGGACTTTCTCGTGGAAACGATCAGGCTGGTATTTTCCGGTTTGACCGGGAGCCCTGAGCTGTCGCAGCAGAGCTCTACGATGTGGAGAGCCGACCATGTAAGATTCATCAACGTTTCTAGATGAGCCCCCTGACTAGAATTACAAACTCATCCGCGTATCCCTGGGTATCATACCCTTCCTTATTTAGCCTACGAAGGAGGCCGTCCACTACAATGCACCACAGGAGGGATGACAGGAGACCCCCTGTAGGTACCCCCGTGGCGCTATTCCCTGACTAGGCCTTCGCCCCATCTGGCTTCAAGTCGCCTTCAGCGTAGCATGCTTCCCATCCACCTTACTAGCTACCTCACCTTGAAGCCACTGGAAAGATGACTTCTTGAGAGGTAATACTGAAGGCACTCTCTATATCTAAGAAGGTGCCCGCAGCATACCCTCCCTTTTCCAGCTTCTGCTCAAATTTTGCCACGACAGCATGAAGCGCAGTTTCTACCAAGCAGCCTGCCTGAAAGGCGTAATTCGCTCCGTGCAGCGGGGAGGCTAAAAGCACCTCATCCCTGATATATCTCTCGAGCGGCTTCTCTAGCGACTTCAGGATGAAGTACGTTAAAATTTTCGGCCGGAAATCTTTTGTAGCAGTGTAGCCCTCCTTTGCAGGCTTGGGAATGAAGGCCACTCTACCATCCTTCCATGCCGATGGCAGAAGGGCCCAACGGCCCATTCCACCTTTTTGATATCCACGACCTTGGCGGCAAAATTCCAATCGGCCTTCTCCCTCTGTTGGCCCCAGCCTTCATCCTCTCGGTCGGATCGAGCTTGCTGGAAACCCGGGAAGTGGACTTCCATCAGGTGATTCAGTGTTGCGTCTTCGTCCTCGGCAAACTCACCATCATCGAGCCTTATGAGCCCGAGGCGAGCTTTCGGATTGTTTCCCAGGATCTTGTGTGCCCTACTGCACAACGTTCCAGTCTTTTTGCGGTGTTCTTCCAGGCGAGTATTCCACCATTCTGTTCCTTTTCTAGACTTAATTGTGCTTGTAGGGCAATTGTTCTCATATGATGTAGTCACAGCCCTCAGTAGAAAATCTGCGGCTTGCTCTAACTCATCTATGGTACCGTAGCTTGTGGTGAATTCCACAGGCCTGCCTTTGAGTTTCTCTTTATATGAGTCGCAAAGTGTATTCCGAGCATAGTGTTGTAATGAATGTAATGATACCTACAAACATGACAGATTCAGACGTTTCAGAGGTGCTGATGCTAACATTCATGCTCAAAGATATCACGTATATGTTGCCTATAAAGCCAGACTCTAAAAGTCTATTCCAATTTCGACCGATAGCCTGTCCTCTAACCATTTATAAGTGCCTTACTGTTGTAATTTTAGACAAGGTACATTCTCACTGCGACGAGAATGATACCCTTACAGAAAAATAAAAATGATGGTTTTAAAAACTCGCGCACAGTAAAAATCTAGTCACGATAGACGCTGTAACCATTACGTTAGCACGTAAGCATCAAAGAAACTTGCACATGGCATACATTGACTACATGCATGCACTTTCTTCCATCCCACATGACTATTTGCTTGAAATCTTAAAAATTTACCAAATCTGCCCACGCATCGTCGACTTTCTAAGCCGTGCGATGATGCTTTTGGGTACAAGAATTAAGTATTTTGATCGTGGACAACCGAGGATAACTAGATGAATACGCATTACGATGACTATCTTTCAAGGACACTCCTCAAGTGGATTATGGTTCTGTTCACTATGTTTTCATAATATGAATGGACCAGCTTCATCAAAATATATGCACGGTGGGACGTTAGTCGTTTTATGACCTTTCTAAACATTTCACAATTCAAAACAACAGCAAAATAATCGATCAAGAAATTAATAATAGCTTAGTGATAACAAAAATTCGTGAAGGCTTAGCTCTGATTAAAAATGTTGAATGCAATAATGTGTTTGAATCCTTCATAGTGCAGAAAATAAAAGATTTCAAATCAGCAAAAAAAAAAAAAAAAAGAATTAGTTGATTGAAAGTGAAAACGCAAAATAAGAGGCTTCAAGACAAACTGAGCAGCTACTAATATTAATTCATCAACTCATACTTGGTGCAACAAAGGGGAATTAACAGCAATTATAATGAGTCGTGGTCAATGGTCCGGGGACGGCCCCCAAGAAACAAATCTCAAGCCAAAGCATGAACAACTGTCGCGAAGGCTGCATGGTACTAGGGAGTGGTGTTCCTTACAGTATCTCTAGAATATCAGATCGCCTCTTAGAGTATTCAGAAATTACCCCCGTACGCGGAGCTCTGCGGGCGAGGACCGTACATTTCCCTAGCTACTGGTGGGAACAAAATGGAGACCAAAGAACATAACAAAAGCATGGGAGAGATTCACTGAGGGGACATGGATTAGTCGGAGGAATTGGGCAGCAGCCACACATCAAACGCGAAAAATCATTCGAAAATCGCGAAGCTTAATGTGGATGAGAGTGAGAAGATTTTGGAAAATCTGCAAGGCATATTGCAGGAAATGCAGGACTTTTGCAATACGAAGAGAAACATGTTCATGCCAATCAGACGTGAACTTGGTGAAGCGATCAAAGATGTCTGGAACTTGAAGGAACCTGTATATTTGTCCGACTGTTTCTACACTTCTGTACGGTATGCTGTTGTCCTAACAGTCAGTAAGAGGTCTAGAGAAGCTTTGGAGAAAAGATACTCGGGTTAGAGTTCAAAAGGACGTTTTACACAAAAGCTATTGAAATTACCCAATTTTTCACTCTGAATACAAATTTGATTCGAAACAGGAATAGGCACTAATTGTCCCAACAATATGTGATTCTAGCATTTGTTGAGTAAAATGAGGCAATTCAATTTTGAGGTTGGATCCTGGTTCCAGCGCCCTTAACGCCGCGCTGCTGCTGATTATAATTTGGCGCACCAACGCAATAATGGTAGATCGCGGATATCTTGAGTTTAAGCAATTGTTCTCGCGGTGTATTTTTTGGTTAAATTAACCTAAAAATACGCAGGAATAACTATCATGCACACTCGAGATATTCGCGATCTACCGTCACTGCATCGACATCATCTGAACATCTAAGGTATATTCTAAATACATAATATTTTCTAAAGAATATATATTTTTTGTTTACAATATATTATTTATCATTTTTAACCCTTAACCTGTAAACGTGTAAACCTGTAAAAGTACCGACAAAACGTTTAAAGGTTTAGGTTTAATAATCGATTCAGCATTATATATAAAAGCTACTTAGAGAGTGTGAATAAATAATAATGTAAGACTTGTAAGAATTTGTTTATTATTACTACTAATTGTAAAATTAGGAACAAATAATAACGGTTATTGAAAAAAGTAATTAAAAGTTTTAATTTTAATTGTCTTCAATTTGAAATTGTTTAGTCTAAAAGTTTCAATATACAATTAATCAATTTTTAAATGTATTTGTTTCAAAATTTATCGACACTATTACCGCTTTTCATTTTATGGATAATGTATTATTACTAGCTATTGATATTAAAGAATTCTAAATAAATTGTGAGAGAATGGATCAGATGTACACGCAACGATTTAAAACAACGAACTTAGGAAACAAGTTTTCGATTAAAAGCTTTTACATTCAACAAATTTAAAACTACTTTTTAGAAAAATTGGAAACCGTGTTTTTAGTGCCAGACGCAGGTAAAAAGACTAGAAAAATAAAAAGGCAGAGGTAAAATTTTTGGTTACAAACACATAATTTGGGAATACATTTTTTTTCATGTTTCCAAATTTGCGACCTTTGGAAATATTATTTTTCATGTTTTAAAAGTCACGATTTTCAGAAACACATGATGTTGCTTGTTTCCAAATGTCGCGACTTTTAAAATCAAGATTATTAAAAGGCGATATCATGCAAGCAAAAATATCTGAATCAACATTAAAGAGTAAAACTTAAAAATCTAGCCCAGATGTCTCGATGGGGTACGGGTGTAGTACTGTCGCAGTATTGAGTACAAGTGCTGACTTGGCAGTTCCGCCGAGGGTTCGCTCATTACTGACTTAGTACTACCCCATTAAAGAGTCAGAATGTGGGCTAAGTGCTCGAGGAGCCAGGGGTAGACCTGTATTGTGTGCAGTTCTAGATCACATCAATTCATTTATTTAATCTTATGTGGAATTTTTCGCTGATTCCGGAAATCGATGATGCTTCTCCGAGAAATGAGTCAGTTTCGAGAAATTTGTATTTTAATTTTTGTTAATTAATCAAGTAGTCCGCTTACTTTTAAAAAATTTTTAAAACTTTTATCTTACATTAGCCCAGGGCTACTGTACAATAGAGCTGTAGAACAAAATGTTTCTATGCCAGTTTTCTATTTCTTCAATTGTTAATGCAGAAAATGATCAATTATATCGAAAATGGGACCAAATGTAAAGTGTATCATTTTCTACATGATTATTCTTCCAAAGACAAAAAGTTTGAATTAATAGTTCGAATACTCGGCGAGACAAAACTTTTTGTAATATATAAGTTTTTGATATGTGACAGATTTCGAGCATTCGACGATTATAATTTAGATGACAAAAATTTGGTCCAGGATTAAACTGTTGTTTTTGTCAGAAACAGTCCATTTCAGTGAAAAGTATGAATGAAAAACATTACTCATTTCGCTGAGAACTATAACTTTGATTTGAATATCTTCATTCAAATTTTTCGATTTGCCAAGTGAATGCAAATAGTTATGCAATTACGTAATCTCTAATCCAAGATAGCTTTTTAGATTTAAAGTCAAGTCTTGTCCAAAATCATATCAATCATATAAATAAATGGCCAACATGTTCCACTTTATGAGCAGCATATTTTTCAGGTGCAGAAGATGTATTCAGGTTCACTGGAAACGAGACACATACTGATTATTTTCGACTAGTACTCAGAGATGGAAATTATCTTCTAGTCGGTGGCAGGTAAATTTAAAGTTTTAATAAAAAAATTTATTTCACTTTAGTTATGCAATACGGATAGTGGAGCAAAAAAATCCCGGTAGGCAAATTCATTTTCTGACAAAAATTTTTATCTGGTTTGTCTGTGTATTATTATAGTATTGCTTATGATAAGTATTAATAAAAATAAAAAATTGTAAAAAAAATATTGGAAAGAATTGATCAAATTAAACACATAACTGGTATAATAATACTTTTCCGAGAAGAAACATTGGTGTTAAGTAAAATAGTAAAATGATAAAACTTTTTCAAATAACTGTCGCCGTGCAACATAACAGTCAAGCGAAGAGACCTTGCCTGTTTTATTCGATATTGTGAACTCCTCTCTAAGGTCAGGGGTATTTCCTACAGCGTGTAAGATACATATTGTCCGCCTTCTTCCAAAATGTGACGGTCCAAGTTCCTACGAAGAAGTACGCCCGATTATTATTCTCCGCTATCTGTCAAACATCCTGGAAAAAATTCGCCTTCAACAGTTCTCTCCATATATAAGAAACAATGGGATCCTCTCAAATCACCTCGGCGCTTATATCCCTGCTCCATGTATTAGACGAGATAGGCCGGTCACTGGACAGTTCAGAGGTTATCATTCTACACCTTGGTGATCTGGCGCGGGCGTTCGAAACCCGATCACGAACTTCATCTAGCCAAACTAAAATCTGAGGGAATCTCTGGAAAGGAAATTTTTTCGATTAGTGTCTTTCTGCCGAATAGAAGCAATTAACTTAGTTTAGGAACCCAAAGGTCGAGGTACAGCTTGAAGCTGCATTCAAGCTGTACCTCGCCCTTTGGGTTCCTACTGTATCTCTACCTTCTATGTGCATATCCTTCATGCTACGCCCTCAATAAAGATTTATTTATGCCTTATCTGTAATTACAGTCATATATTTACAGTCGTCCGTCGATAATCCGAAAGCCCTTTGTATTTTCCGAAGAAGAAAATAATTCTTTAAACATTTAAGCGCAACTTTATGCTCATTGAGACGACATACAACATTTTCACAAGCCAAAAATGTGAAATTTGCTTCAAGAATGATCTCCGTACGTTGTTTAGTTTCAGAGATAACGCCTTACTACTCTTGTGCTATTCACTCAATAAGAAATTATTATTTCGACTGAAAATTTCAAAACCCTATATACAGTTAGTCAAAAACCTTCACCCGCAACAAGTACTTTGTCTCATATTTTTAGAATTTTTTCTGATCAGATTTTCACTATAATCTGTACAAAAATTGAGGTATCTATATTTTTTGGACAGATAATAGGGTGGTACAAAAATTCGACTTTCGATTTTTGGTGATCGCTCCCCTCCAATTTGTTCGTTTTCCGGAAAAAAATCCCTATTTTTTTCAAATCTGTCAACATTAAGCTGTGCTCCGGGCTTTTGAAATTAACATGGGTATTCAAATGGGAAAAGGTCGTTTTTCGAAAAAATTGAAAAAAGAAGTACTTGTTATTAACTTTTTGTAAATTAAAGTTTAGTCACTCCTTAAGGAATGTTCAAGGAATAATTGCCAGCCAATAAAGTTTTATGTAAACATATTTGGTAATAATTTGAAAAAATGTAATTTGTTTAAACAATTTTTCCCATGTAAATCGTAAGGCGATTCTACTAAGCAGTGATTTTATTTTTTTTTTTAAATCTACACATTTCAGAATGAAAAAAGATATTGATTTCACGAAAATTCGCTTCTTTCAAATCAAAATGGTTTTCCATTTTTCCATTTTAAATTAAACTTAAAAATCAAATTAATTTTTTTTTTGCAACGACCCTATTGACGAAAACTGGATAGGTCCAAATTCACATGAATCTTAATAGCTTCCATAATAAATGATGAGAATGTTATAAATTAATAATTACGAGTAATCTGCAAAATACTTTATTCCTGGTTTTTGGAACATGCTGGAAGTAAGTGGGAAGGGTTAAAATAAAAACTCAATGCACACGTCACATTTCGGGAACTGTTTTTATAATTTCTCTATAATTTCAATTGTTTCCTTGCAAATTACAATTTCTAATTTCTAGTCTCATATTTGTACAAAATGGGGGTTTCTCCATGTATTTATAATAAGACAAATGAGGGGGTGGATGATACCTGTTAATATTGTCCTATGAATAAAAATACATTTTTTTCGAGAACCTCACAAAACTATGGGGTTTTCTGAAACAAAATTAAGGCGTTTTATAAACAAAATTGCGGTTGAAGCTATTCTAAAAATGTAAACTCTACTTGCGGGCACTCTACATGTTCATATTTTTTGAACAAATTATGTATATTATTTTTTAATAATTGAATCTTTATAGTCGCTTCAACTGCCAGGGTCATTAGCCACTGTTCTATAGGGTTAATTATAAACTGTAAGGTATCTGTGGGGTAGTATACCGAGGGACAGAGCGAAGCTTTCTGAAAGCTAATCCAGCCTCGCTTCCTGCTTTGGGAATCGAACCCGCGCCAGCGTGGCTGCCAAGGCTGCAGTAATGGAACATAAGACAATCACGAGACCGTCTGAGCTACAGTGACTCCCTAAATTATATATATTATATTTAAGTTCAAAACGGTTAAATACTACTCTGAATGAGAAACCGCTACGCAAGATAAGTTAATAAAGAATTTTTTAAACCCATAAAAATTAAAATTATTTTTCAACTCCTTGGCATTTGTGCATGTAGAGATTTGCTGTAATGAATCAAACGGTGTGGAAGTTTTAATATTAATTTTTTTTAATTATTAAATTCGCTTGTGTAGAATATTTTTGTGTAGCAGAGTTTTATTGTGTAGAATATATTTGAATTTGTAAAATTTAAATTATTCTTTTGCGTGGAGTTACTTTGTAAGGGGCAGGCGGAAGGCGCTCGGCCTAATGTACAAGCGCAGCGTCTGCGTTCGTTCGGGTATCAAGTACGATCAGTAGCTCGTCAATAGCACACGAAAGCATGCGAAGCAAAACAATCACAGTTTTTAACTATTGTTTCAATCCACGTAACATTTTTCAGAACACTTGCTTATTTCTTTTAGAACAACTTTTAATTTTAATCTAAAACAAATCAATATTTTTAATTCCTATTTATAACTTTTTTTTGTTCAAAATAAATTGCCTCTTACTCTTTGAACATGAATAAATTAAAGGTTGATGTTTAAAGACCTACGAAAATGAGACTACTTATAAGGAGTCTCTTAGTTATATTTTAAGCAAATACAAATTTTACTACGTACGTAAATAAAGCGCATCCAAGTACACACTCTTTCTGTGATAAAAAAGGCCGTGTTTAAGTTCACCGAAATTCGGTGCTTGTTGACCAAATATTTTTGGTGTGCATTGATACTTTGAAAAAAATCAGTGATTAAAATATCCAAGCATATTGTTTTCTTGGTTAAATCGAATGTAGAAATTTCATTTGATAGAACCCTGAGTTTGGTTTTTTATCATAGCCACGGACTAAGTCAAGTGACTGATGGGATGAAGATATTATAAGTTAATTTAATACGATGTTTACAATCTTTTGCGATGAAGTTGTAGGTACAAAATGAGGAGTATGGTGTAGTTTGGAGTTCGTCTTTTACCGCTGTTATCCTTTCACAGCAGCCGCGAGCGTTGGAGGTGACAACAGTCGCTTCTGGATGCTTTCATAGAGCTACCATCTACCATTCCACACGTTTTCAGTCGCTTGTTTCCTGATGGTCTAGAAAGTTTCTTACAATGCGACAGGTGTTTAATAAAACCGATTTCTGTGCGGCTGCCAGTACCCTATTGACTCCTAAATGTTCAAGATGTTCAGTGCATCTTGCGTGCACATTGCCTGTAGCCGAAATCACAATAGGATTAATGGATGCATATTTCACATTTCTCCATATTGTCTTTACTTCATGCCTTAGCTCGCTATACTTATAAATCTTGGTTGTATAGGGTACCTGCAAATTTCGGTTAAGTGGACAAGCAATGACGATGATGTAGACATTTCCACGTTTTTCTTCTCGCATCACGATGTCGGGTCGATTGGCTCAGATGTAATGATTCGTCTGCATAGTAACATCCTAATATTAGATGTAATCTTCGTTTTCCAGAACAGGCATTGGAATGTATCTATAGAAAGGCATCCATTCTGTTAAGAATCCTAGGTTCATGGCAAGTTGTTAAGCTATAATGCCTGTCACATAATTATGTCTATGCGTATATTCTTTTTGAGCCATTACGCGACAACCGTCAATAATGTGCTTGATGGAGTCCTTGGTATCTCCATTGCGTTTCTAATTCCTCGATGGTTTTGCCCCAATATTCAAGGCCTCCTCTGAGGACAAATTCAAGGGCGTGTAATCAAGATCCGCTTTACAGATGGTTTTGTAAAGCGCAACATCTTGCTTGCTGTTAAAATAGTCTCGCAACTATATAACTTGTGACTTACACGGTTTCCTGACATCTACAACGCCCCTACCCCCTCTATGTCGTGGTAGACCTACCTTTTCCATCGCAGAATTACTGTGGTGCATTCGGTGCTTCGTCATTTCTACGCGGATGGTTCTGTTTAATCGTTCAAGGTCAGTGTTCGACCATTTTATAAGCCCAAAGGAGTGCGTGAGGACAGGGATAGCATAGGTATTGATTTCCCTGATCTTGTTTGCCGAGTTAAGAGAACTCTTCAGAATCAATATGAGTCTTGTAGTGAAGGCAGTCGATAGGCTTTGTTTAACTATGGTATGGTGAATACCCTCAGATTCGAGAATACCCTGGTATTTATGTAACTTGCCCTCAGCCATTGTCGCGGTGCCATTCTTGAAATCGCTATCTAGCTCTGAGGTCCCTAATTCTCCTCTGGTTAAATGCACTGTTCTACATTTATGTAGTCCGAACTCCATGTGGATATCATTGGAAAACTGCTTTGTGACATCGATCATTTGCTGCAGTTTCTGGTCCGAACTAGCGTATAGCTTCAGGCAAATAGTCATGCAGTACGGAAGGAAACGCTTGCTTGTAGTCAATGTATACCATGTACAAGTTCCTTTGATGTTTACGAGCTTGAGTCATGGCAACAGCGTCTAAGGTGACTAGACCTTTACTGCCCCGCCAGTTTTTACAACATCCTTTTTGTCCTTCTGTTAGGATATCATTCTCGTCGCAGTGAAAATATACCTTATCTGCAGTGATGGCTGTAAGGCATTTATAAATTATTGTAAAACAGGCTATCGGCCTAAATTCAGATGGATTTTGAGCGTCTGGTTTTTTAGGTAACATATACATAGTACCTTTGAGCATAAAACGTGGCATCAGATGTGGGTCTTCGGTGATCTTCTGAAAACACCTTGCCAACGCAGGATGCACACTCGTCAGGTACTTGTACCAGAAGTTGTGCACCATGTCCAGATCTGGAGCTTTCGAGTTACTTGCGCTTTTCAAAAACGTTGATACATTTGAAGTTGTGATGTTAGTCAGCTCTATTTCAGGGTTATTGCTTGCTTTGGCTTTCTCTAGCTGGAACCACGCAGTGTCTAAATTGCTTCTGTTAGTTTTTCCCCAAACACCCGACCAGTAGTTAGTCATGTCTTCCAATTGAAGGACTTCGGTGTCTTGTTGATTATTTTGCTTCACACTCAGTTCAACCTTCTTTCATCTGCCTTAAAGATTCAATTTTGTTCCCTTCTTGCATTACTTTTCCTGTACCGACGCAGTCTAGCAGTGAGAACATCAAGTCTCTGCCGTTAACAGTCTCTTTTCTCATCCAATATTGCTGGTGTCAATGTCTCGATGTACCGAGGGTGGATGATTTTATTAACATGGTGTATCAGCTTTCTGGTTCTATTTCCTTTCTTATATTGAGTCAATCGACCCAATTTGCACCTCACTTTGTTAACATCCATATCCAACTTGATCTTCCATGGTGGATCTCAATTCCTGCCTGGGGCAAAGATTGCAATTGTAGGCCTAGTTCTGCAACTCGACGTTCTAACGGCTGCCACAGCTGCGTAGTATACAACAGTGCGCACTTCTAACGCAGTTTGTGTTGCGTTCAAATGCATAGGTAAAACCTTGTTGTTCAAGTGTTCTATTAGGCAAAAATTCCGCTTAAGGTGATGTAGTTTTTCTGGGATTACGCTGTTCACATTATCGTTATTAATGTCCGGATGTAGTTCTAGTGGATCCGGTACTTGATGTACATTGTCCCTAGCACCTAGCACCAAATTTAATAGCCGTCAAAGTTATGAGAAGAAAGCTTAAGCCCTACCGCGACGCCAACGCGAGAAAACCTTCGGTAGGGAGAAGTCGTAGGCTCCGGAAGCTACGATCATGGTTCTTTATAGCAACCAATCTCGATGCAGCCTGGATTGTGCACGTCATTCACTTCTGATCCTTCTAACCCAGAAGGTAAGCAAGAGCGGGAAATTTACGACAGATAATACCGTACAACACTGTAGAAGAACAGCCTTTTGCATCCGGTTCGCGATGGACTGAGCCTGACGCTGGCAAGCCGGAATCTTGTTGAGTGGGCTAAGAAATGACGCTTTTATACCTCAAAGGCAGCCGATCATAAGAACTACAAGATGGACTTTGTAGCTTTGGTACAGTCTGCTAAGCTCGAAAATAAGTGATGTTGCCGAGAATTCAGTCACGTGAATGATCTTCGTCTTCAGATCTTGGAGGACAATGTCAGGCTTTGTGGCACTGCTATGTTGAGGGGTGGAAAATGAGAAATTTCAGTAGATCTTACGCTGATCATTCTCCAAAACAAACTCCAGTTCCCCCTGGGCATATGGCATGACGGGCATTAGATCAACACCATAGAAGTGCCTATAAACTAAGGTGTCTATGACGCCGTCTTGGCAGACAAAAAGAAATCCCTCAGTCTCCCATCTTAATCCAGCAGACTTGAGAAACATGTTGGACAGACCCATCGATAGCTCTTTACGTATAATGCGGTAGAATTTACCATAAAGGGACTTGTTAGCATGTTCTCTTATTAGAAGCGAATGTTCTGCTTCCTGTACAGGACTTTTGAGCACCAAAGGTGTTAGTGATGCATGTGTAGTGTCGCTGGAATCAAATGGGAGACCAATCACCTCTGCGTCCCTATCTGCAGCATGGTATAGAAACGCCGCAGCATTGACGACTTTATGCTGATGTACGAGTCGCATAAGAGAATCTGTGCTATTTAGAACTCAGCAGGCTGTAGCCAGAACCGTTCTTCGATGAGGACACTCCAAGTTCCGCAAACCTGTACCCCCTTTATCTCGAGGGAGGTATATTCTAGGCACGGAAGATCTAGGATGCTGACTTCCATGGATTGTCATCATCTTGCGTGTTGTGACGGGGTAATTTTTTTGTCGCCCGTCACTTAAAACTGTCTTGCTCCAAAAATTAGTGAATTTTTAAGTACTAATTCGCGTGAGACGCTATTGCAAGGGTCAGCTTTTCAGAACACCACCAGGAAATAATTACGGTCTTAAAACTTATTATTTTTTTTTTGTTTGTTCTCCTTCAATATTGGCATACCTTTCCCGGAGCCAAATCTGTCATCGGAAGAGATTAAACCAATTGAGAGACAAACAATAACCAAAGTAGACGAAATAACATTTTTGAATTTGGGAATCTTTCCCGCCTGTATCTAACTGGAGGCCGCCACCGTCCAGTTGACCGAGACCATCGCGTAACAGAGTGGCAAGCAAGCACGGAGCCCCGTGTCTACAACGAGAGAGTAAAGTCTTGTTGTATAAAATCTCTCTGAATTTACGAATTTTATGTGTAATTTGAATCGGCCACTAGTATTCCGAAGGCCTAAAATTAGATATTGTGACCATGAACCGGGATGGACTTCCAATAATTCACCAGTCTGCGAACTCGATTAGCCCGCGATATCTGTTTGCGTGATCCCGGCGACGGCATTGATTGTTCGGCAACCATCGATTTATTAATCTTGAAATTCGTGTACTTTCGCTGCCAGATTGACCTGTCATTCTTGTTCTGTCGTTTTTACACGCTGAATGTCGAACTCCGAAGACGAGATTCTGAACAACATTTTCACAAAATATTTACGAATTCTAAGATCAAAGAAGGCTTTGAAACGAATTCAGGTATGAATTTTTTATTTCCGGCAAACTCGGTGGTCGAACAGGACCCCTGTATAAAAATATAGTTTAGGAGAATTTCAAGTCATGTGTTCCGACCATTGAGTTCCGCCGTTTCTTACGTGTTTTCCCCGCGAGTGTTTCCTACTGGCATTTTCTTTTGGGACTTCGTGAATTTATTTTGTAAAGTGCGGTCTCACTACCTCCAAATTTCAAAGTTTTAGAGTCAAACAGGAATTCATTTAGCTGTTGGGTTTTGAAGGTTTAAAGTCTTAAGATTGTGGTTAATTTTAGTAACTTTCGGACTAGAATACCGGTTGATGGAAATTGTAATGCGATAAATTTTGATTTCTTTTTTCCGACTAAAAGTTAAGAGTTTGATTTAAAAATGTTTGAATAAGTTTGAAAAATATTGCAATGAAGGGCGTGATCTCGCGATAGGCCGTAGAATTACCTAGTCATAGTGTGCTTCGGTCCAGATAATTCGGAAGCCCAAATTTTTCTGAGAATTTGGCGATACCTTTTTTCACGGGCCGTTTTTAACACACGCACATTTTGGGTATCCGCTTGCGGTCTACCAAGATATGTATATGTTTCTCCATTACCAAGATGTTGAATGGTATTTCCACCTATGAGTTGAACATCCTAATCGTCACGCGATGATGTAGTTTCTAGTCTTCCTTAGTATAGGTGGACGCAGGCACACTTGTCCAGTCCAAAGCTCATGCCAGTCGCTTTAGAGTACCTATTCACCGCCGCCGCAAGGATGTTAAGGTCCTCTTTTGAAGAAGCAAATAGATGAGGTTGTCCGTGTATAAAAAGTGGTTGACCTTATATTCTCTTCTGTTCGGCGGGCCATATAGGTATTCAGAGCTTTTGCCTCGGAGCACAATAGATAGAGGCAAGTGAGAGATGCAGAAAAGTATCGGACTTAGAGAGTCTCCTTGAAAGACCCCCCTCTTATATGTGATATAGCTGGTAGTCGCTTGTCTTCTGTCATATGTTATGACAGAAGACTTTTTTATGCATCTCACTATTTTTGGATGCACCTCCAGGCACTCAAAGAACTTGATAAGTAGCTCATGGTTCGTGTTATCGAATGCCTTACAGTAGTCAATCCAAGCCATGGACAGATTGCATAGATACCTGATCGAGTCCGGGGTAATACAGCTGTCAGCCAGCCCTCTCTTACATCCACGTCGTTCAGCTATTGGACTCTATACCATCTCGATTGGTGCTAATATCCTCTCTTTGAGGATGCCAGTCAATAGCTTGTAGCTGGTGTTTAAACAAGCCATGGGCCTGTAGTTCTTTGGACTTGAAAAATCTCCGGTCTTAGGCATCATTACCGTGCGTCTTTCCACTAGCCACTGCGGGGTGGGTTGTTCTCCGCTTAACAAAGTAGTAAATATATGAGCTAGATGTTGGTGCGTAGAAGTGAACTTCTTCCACCAAAAGTTGTTGATTTTACCTGACCCTGGCGCTGAAAAGTTCCTTGTTCTAGCGATAGCTTTTTTCACTTTTTTAGCAGTAATTAGTGGACACTCTTTCTCTGGACCTTTTAACCTGTGCCTTTCGCAAAAGTTACGAAAAAGGGATAAATCTGAAGCGTCTGCATTTAGCTGGTAAGTATCTCCCGTAGCGCTCAAGCTACTAAACAGTTAAGATTCCCGAGATTAACATCTTCTTGGAGCAAATTGGGGAGAGCGGTATTAGCGCCAGCTAATTTGTCCATTCTGAGAAAGACTTTTTGGTTGTATGAGCATATTCCGGGTGCATATTGTCCCAACGTTCATGTAACCTCCGCATGAATCCTCTTCGCGCCGGTGAGCTTCTTTTTCAACAGGTAAGGATGTCTCTCCTGAGTTGGTTCAACTGAACCATGGCCTCCACCGCAGAGAGGCCTATTGTGGGTGCACTGCGCGATACTGTTGACGTAACCGCATCATTCGTTACATTGGAGAGTGGGCTTAATGTATCGTGGCTGTCTGCAAGAGCCGGAGCTCTCGGGAGATGGGGTGATTTTTTTATATGTGTGAAGTTGTAGGCTCCGGAAGCTACGATCATGGTTCCTTAAAGCAACTAATCCCGATGCAACTGGAACGTGTACGACATCCACTCCTGCTCCTTCTATCCCAAAAGGTAAGCAAGAGCGGGATATTTACGCAAGCAACTTCGTAGAACACTGTTCCTTGGAGTCCGATCTGTAGCTGCGGATGACCTTACGCAGCAGACGGCACAGTTAGAGATGAAAGTTTCACCTCTGGATACTTTTTTAGAGCTACCAATCTTTGTAAAATGTTATGAGGAATAATGTTGACTGACCGGATGAATTTATCCCAGAAGAACCGCCTTTTGCATCCGGCTTGCGATGGACTGAGCCTGACGCTGGCAAGCCGCCAGAGTGCCGAGAATTCAATCATGTAAATGGGGTGATTATTATTTTGTTGGCCCACCTTTCACCCACAGGTACTCATAAACTGGTGCTTCGCTACTTAACACGGTTGCGAAACGCGGCAAGTGATTAGTAGAGTCATTGGTGTCAGTCGTTGTTTTGAAAATCTATATTCTGCTTGCGCATTCGTCATAATTCACGATTATACACACTGGAGAGCCCGTCTATAGGGATCCGACAATCACACTTGAGAGCCTTATAGGGATCCAACAATCATCCTGGAGAGCCCGTTTATAGGGTTCTAACTTTCATTCTGGAGAGCCCGTTCGTAGGGATCCAACATTCATACTGGAGAGCACGTTTAGAGGGATCCAAACATTCATCCTGAAGAGCCCCGTTTATAGGGATCCGAACATTCGTACTGCAGAGTACACACGACTCGGACATACACATATACTGAAAGAGGTCAAAAATTAAAAGTCAAAAATTTATAGTCAAAAATTAAAAATGTGTTTATCATAGTCATCTGCCGTGTACGGGGGATGGCCACAGAAGGCTGTTTTGACCGCTATCATTGTTCACGCCTAGAAAACTTCGGACCATGCGGCACGTGTTCAGCAATACTGCCTCCTGAATTAGATGTAGCGAATTTCGAGCTCCCAATTGTTTCAAGATTTGTACGGACCTCGCATGAACGTTCCCAGTGGAGGTGATCACTACCGGGTAGATGGTGTCCTTATTCACCCTTGCATATCGGAGCTTAATGTTATTGTTAAGGGGAACGCTTATGTCTATTATTCTTACGTGTTGAGCACGTTTATCCAACCAGAGGACATCCGGACGATTGTGTCTGACCAGGTGGTCAGTTAGAATAGTCCTGTCCCAGTAAAGGAGATAAGGCGAACGCTTATGTCTATTATTCTTACGTGTTGAGCACGTTTATCCAACCAGAGGACATCCGGACGATTGGGTCTGACCAGGTGGTCAGTTTGAATAGTCCTGTCCCAGTAAAGGAGATGGTGTTCGTTCTCGAGTACTTCAACTGGGCTATATTTGTAGTAAGGCTCAAATCTCTCTAGTAAGCCAGTGTTTAGGGCAATTTGCTGGTGAATGATCCCAGAAACATCATTATGTCTGCGCGTGTATTCTTGCGAAGAAAGCATCGATTGGGATCTCCACAAAGGCGGCATCTTTCAATAACTGCCGCCATACTGAGGATGTGTTTTTTGTAATTCCTCGTCCTGATTACCCTGTCCTGAATGGCAATGACAAATACTTCCGTCTGCGGAAAGAGTTCTCCCGCCTCAAGCAGAGGTTTGATGCATCATTATCCACGCACGGAAGATCTAATGTTTGGGGGTGTTGCTTTTGCAGCTGTTTACCTCGCCACTGAGCAGCTAGCTGTTCAGCGTTGAGATGTCCGATGTTCTGGAAATCAACAGCTGCCAGTTTTAAGGGGACATACAGGTCAACTCTACAGATGTAGTCGTAGAGTGAGATGTTAGTCCTGTTTTGGAAATATTCGCGCAATTGCGTAACCTGAGAGTCACACAATCGACGAACATCCAAGATCCCTCAGAACTATTCTCTCTACAGCTGTCCTTTCATGTTGCATTCGGTGCGCAGACGTTTCCACGCGGATGATTCTGTTAAGCTTCTCGAGGTCAGTCATGGATCAGGTGACCAAATCAAAGGAGTATTTTAGGAGAGGAATGACATAGGTGTTAACTGACTTTGTGATGTTCATCGCACTGAGGCCAGATGCCAGATCCGACTAAGGCGACCCGAAAAAGCAGTCTCAAGTGCCTTTTTAATTGGAGAGTGGAGCGGACCCCTCGCCTGCAATATGCCAAGGTACTTGTATGACTCTTCATCAGTCATCGCCTCAATCAGCGTGGTCGTCCAGTATCAGTGGAGCATTTATCTCTCTACGGGACTTTCTGCATTTGTCCAAACCCAAAGACATCCTGATGTCATATGAGAACTGCAGCAAGATGTTGAGTAGGCTGTTCAGTTTCGAATTTGAGCTTGCACAAACCTTTGTGTCGTCCATGTACAGGAGGTGAGTGAGTTGAGACTCAGCCACACCCACCTCAATTTTGAACCCATAGGACGTGTTGTTAAGTGTCCAACTTAGTGGGTTCAATTCTAAACAAAACCATAGTGCACTAAATAAATCACCTTGGAACAGTCCTCGTTTAATGGGCAAGAGTCGGGTATCCCTTATCATCCTTTGACCAAAACATTTAATCCTTGTGCACCACGTGTGTGTGTGTACGCCATGTGAAAATTCCGTTGGTGGTGTTTTGCATGCAACACAACCACACTGTCAATCGTGACTTGTTCCTTGCATCCACGGGAGCCACGACAGCAACCTTTTTGTTCTTCGGAGAGGACGTTGTTCTCCTCACAATATTTATAGAAGAAGTCAGAAAAGATAGCTTCGTTAGATCCGTCGTTACCAGAAGAGCACTGAGCTTTTGATCTGCAAGCTTTCTTTTCAACGTCTCGTTCGTGAAATCGCTCAGGATTTCAAGACTGACTTGCGTTTCCAGAGCTCTGCTGTGATGGCTCTCCAGGAAGCTAGTGAAGCTTATTTGGTTGGACTTTTCGAAGACACCAACTTGTGCGCTATTGACGCTAAGAGAGTAACCATCATCCCCTTAAAATAATAACTGTGCATAAAAAAATGGTCATACGTAGTGAACTATTTTTTTATAACCCCCGATAGTGAATTTTTATACAAGATCACCTTCTCATTAATGATGAGAATGTAATAATAAGATTTTCAAAAAATCGGCTGTTGCAAATATATGCAAAATTTAATAGCTTTCTCTTGAAAATAAGAATGGGAAAAAATCAAACCAAGTACAAATTCAAGTCGTAGCGTAGACGTAAGTACCCAATTCAAATAAAAAATTTTGTATTGTAATCAAACCTGGACAAGGATTCTGTTTGGAATCTCTTTGTTTCAACAATTTACATGGAGATAATTTGTTCGTAAGGAATTAACGAATTTTTTCCGAAGTGGCAGGTATGAGAAAAAATAGTAATAATTACGGACCTACTTTTTTATAAATAGTACCGAACTTTTTCTAGCAGACTTAAAAATAGTTCATATAGAATAATAATCTACATAAACTTCAGCATGGACCGCTTGATCGATTTGAAATGGATTCGGTCTCGGATTGATGGTTAATATGCAAAACGTTCGTAAAGTTTTGAATTTTTAAAGAAATGCTTTAATCAGCAGCAGCAGTTTCATCCCTAGTTTCGAAATTGTCAAACGAAGGATTAAACTTTGTTTTTGTGTTCTCTATAAGAGCACAAACAGATGGTGTCTACAGAAAACCCAAATATCTCATACCCACCCCCTCCCGTAGTTCAGACAAAACTGAAGAAAACCGCAAAAGTTTTTGTCATAAAATATCGAACAATTTTGATATGCCCTGAACAATTCGGAAAATTCACATTCACATTACTTTTTTTTAAAAAAGAAGTCCGTTGTCGATTTAATATGAAATGTCTTATTTAACTGAAGATCTTATTCACTGTGATTTCAAATTATTTGCTGTAGAAATCTCGTGCACAATTTGAGCTTAACGGATCTCACTGAACAACAAAGATTGATATGGTATTCATCGGAGGAAGATGTGAGAATGTGCGTAATGAAGGGCAGCGACGAAGAGAAATGTCAGAATTACGTTCGGATTTTAGCCAAATCTGGAAACAATAATCTTTTGGTTTGTGCAACAAATGCCTTCAAGCCATTGTGCAGGGATTATATTATTCAAGCCGGTAATTATACAGTAGAAAATGAGAAACCCGGCCAAGCCCGCTGCCCGTATGATCCACAACACAACAGTACTTTTGTCTATCTCAACGGAGAACTTTATACTGGTACTGTAGCTGATTTTTCGGGCATGGATCCCATTATCTACCGAGAACCCCTGCAAACTGAGCAGTATGATTCGATGAGTCTTAATGGTGAGTTACGATCTGCTTACTGTATTATTCACAATCAGAATTAGAATATACACACATAATATTAGCAACTCTATGTCAACATCTTGGTGTCGTCTCTAGTGTTGATTAATTTTCCAAGAAGGTAGTGTTGTCACGAGATTACATTGTAATGCATTTTTTAATATATAAATTTCACAATTTTTTAACCTTGCATGCATCTAGTGATATGTTTAATTATCAGTTATGTCCATCTAGAAAGGGCCCATATGTTTGATACGAGTTTAGTGCGTGTTCTCCAGTTTAAGAGAGAGGTTCAAATTGGTGATTTTGTACTTTTGCGGAAAATGATGCTTCAGCGTTTGCCTTAAAATACCTTCTTTTAAGTTGCACTGCAAAGGGCTACCATTTTTATGCCTATTAGCCAACCTTTGCGAAGGTATTTTTAAATTTCAGTCTCCTTGGAACCTTTCCCCTCTCACTGAATTTTTACGTCCGTTGAGAAAAGGGTATAGTTTACCTGTTCCCAAAGGAAAATCAAAGGCGTGTTCTCCCGCTTCACCAAAATAACTAACTCCACCATCACGGCTAACATCTAAAGAGAACTCCTGTCTCTAGTCCAATCGGAATAGCACAGAAAGAACCTCTTCTCATGAAGAATATTCTTCGAAAACATTCAATGAGCTTTTATGAAAGAAAAATCTAAATAATTTATTCTCGCTGGATTCAGAGTTTTATCGTAGCTGCATTTTCAGAGAAAATGAATGGCAGGAACGTTTCTGTTGACGCTAATCGGCGACCTTAGCGGACATTTACTGGTACTTCGTCCCAAAAGTTGGTCCCTCGAAAATGTATTAAGGTCTGCAGTGGGATTCTGGGCTGTTTTAAAAGTCATAAATCGATCAGACCTCTTTTTATAATGTGTGGAGATAGAAAGAAAGGTCCATTTGATTTTAGACTTTGATGCGTCCCCGGAGTCCTACTGCTGGGTTCAGCGTGTAGTATAAGAAAACCACGAACGAAGAGCAGAGATAAGTTGGTAATACTAAAGAGACCAAACTGTGTGTTACGAAAACATACATGGCACCTTTTTAGGGAATAGTTGGCGCGGGAAGACTTTCCCATGACTGGTGAGTAGAATTTCTGCGAGACCCACGAAGTTAGCAGTACATTTTTTCATGTTTTCAATTTAGGAAAAACTTGAAAAGTAGTTGAAAATGATCTTTTATTCTTTTGTACTTTAATTTTCACAATTAAATGATGTCTGTCAGAGTTCTGTTACATGTTTACTTTAACGTAAAATTTGTGTTCTTAACTAGATATAATGTCGAAGTGGCCAAAGCGTAAAATAGGTATTTGGAAAAAGTCTCTAATAAAATTGGGTTCCTTTGGAGGTTCAACGGGAGTCTTCTTTGGAAAAAACCTATCCTTTTGGGTTCCTTTTCCTCAAGAGTGGTTCCTTCTTGTTGCAGCTCAGTAGGAAGCATTAATTGATTCCAATGGAAACCCCATTTTTTTCTGTGCAGTTGTGCGTGACGTATCTTGGAGGAACGCACAATCACATCCAGTTTGTCAAAAAACGGGAATAAATCCGTTGCCAGGGTTTTTTCTTTCTTAAAAATGATGTACACTTCAGCGAACAGAAAACTTCATAGTTGAAACTTTCGCCGAAGATTTGCGGTGTAAAAGTGACGTACTAAGAGTGAAAAAGGTAGCATTATATATTTTAAAATATTTTGGTGAACTAAAAAGGAAATGTTGAAAAAATATGTTTTTACAGATCCCCTAGATAATCGTACTTTATTTTTAGAGATGATTATTTTCAATATTAGGCATTTATCGAACGAGATGATTAAAAACATTCCTCAGATTCAACATATGGGGAATAACTTCTTCTAATTAGAAATAAACTAATTTAATTATATGTAAAGGTTTTTTAATATTGAAAATATACATTCAGTGTTAACAATGCGCATTCATTAATATATGGAGGATATATATTATTATGAAAAACGTCTATTAAAGTTTGAAAAAATATTACTTTATTAATAAAATGTTGAATATGCATATACAATATATAATTTAAAAAGAAGGTTAAATAACCACCGCAGGGTCCCATTGAGAGCAACTGCCATCTAAAAATGACACCGGCTCCCAGTACACGACTCACAACCGTGAGATGGGTGGTCACAGGGCATGATGAAATCACAACGACATATTTTTGGCACACGGGTATGGCTTTAAGGTTACGAACCAGTGATAGTTACGCACCTCCGAGAGCACCTATCACAAGAACAATTACTTGTACCGAATATTTTGGGTACAGTCGTTGCAGCTCTCTTTGAAGGTCTTGATACCTCTCCTCCTTTTCTTTCTCCCTGACAGTGATGTTGTATTCAGACGGAGCCGATAATTCAATCACGAATATAGTTCGTTTCTTGAAGTCTTGGAGAACGATTTCTGGCCTCGAGTGTACAACGGAGACTGCTGTACGAAAATCGTAAATCCAGAAGATTTGACACTTCTCGTTTTGGACAATTGACTCTATCTCCCTTGGAGCTTTCGGCAGGGCAGGGTCGCGACACCGTAAGAGCGACAAAGATGTTAATGAAGCACTCTTAGGGACGCATTATGTCTATAGATATACGTCCTTCCTGTGTGGGTCGGACACCCCGATAGTATGTGTCCTAGGTACTTAGCGTGTGCATGACACGCTCTGCACCTATCACAGGGAACTTCTTGACATAAAATGCGCTCACGGTATGCTAAGGTGGAAATGACACCGTAGGGCATGCGAAAATGAAACCCCCTGTACCTGAATTGAGCCCTGATGATTTGAGGAGAGCAAAAGTTTGCTCCTTCGACAAGGACTGTTTTTCTACATTTCTGTGTAAGTTTCCATGCATTTTCTTGACGAGTAGCTGTTGGTGAAATTTTCCAACCTCTGCTTTCATTACTTCGGCTTTTAGAAGTGAAGCATCTAGATGGAGTAATGCACTTTCCTCACCTCTGATGTTAAAGTTCAGGGCAAGGGTCTCGGCCGCTTACTCCGCGGCTTTGTAAAGGAACGCTCCTTCGCCAATCATCTCGTGGTTCCTGACCATTTTTAGGAGAGGATCTCTGTCATTGACAACGATGTAAGCTGTACTTAGAACAATTCGGTTATAAAGACCCTGAAGATTCAGAAGTCCGCGTCCGCCTTGACGGCGTTAAATGTATAATCGCGGAACTGACGAATTGATATGCAAGCTTTTATGCATATGCATGATCTTGCGTGTGGTGATATCAAGTGCCTTAAGCTCGTTCTTCGTCCATTGAACCACCCCAAACGAGTGGAGCAGAACCGGGACTGATGTTACGTCCTGAATGCGGCTTTGAGGCACGCCCAGGTCAGTAATCTTTCCTTTCTTCAGATTAATTTTGGCGCGCTTGTCCAAACCAAAGTCCATCCCAATCTCTCCTGTGTACTTCTTGACGATATTTATAACAGTTTGAAGTCGCCACAGAGGTATCCAGAAGAATTTCGTAGTGCGAGAGATAGAGGCAGAAGTGTGATGCCAAAAAGCAAAGGGCTCATGGTATCACCCTAAAAGACGCCCCTCTGGAAGGTGACGTTTTTCGTTTTCACACGATAATTTCGAGATGAGATAGTAAATCTAGTTTTCCAAAGAGGCATAAATCTTTCTATGCATCTCGATATGTGTGGATGTACCTTCAAGCTTTCCAAAAAACAGATGAAAAGTCTATGAGAGATTGAATCGAAAGCTTTCCGGTAGTCAATCCAGGCCATTGACAGGACGCGCTGAAGGACTGCAGCGTCTTTACAGACACACCTGTCAATTAGCAAGTTCTCTCGACAGCCTGCTACACCTTTTTTCGAGCCACGATGTTCGTACATTTATCGCCACACAGGCTCAATTCGTCGAACAATCCTTTTGTTTAGGACAGCTGTAAAGATCATATACAGTGTGTTCAAACAAGTTATTGGTCTGTAATTCTCTGGGTTAGACAAGTTGCCTTTTTTCGGCAGGAGTATAGTGCGTCCTAACACCAGCCACTGCGGAATGGGCGTCTCCGACTTTAAATATGAGGTGAATATGTGGGCCAAATGTTGGTGTGTAAAAGTAAACTTCTTCCGCCAGAAGTTCTTGATAAAATCTGGTCCAGCAGCCTAAAAGTTCTTTTGGCTCTAAGTGCTTTGTCGCCTCTTCGGCAGTGATTGATGGACATTCCTTCTCAGATGTTATGAGGTTGTCGCAAAACCACTTGAAGCGGATGATACTGTCAGTATCTTCTTTCAACTCTAGTGTTTTCGGGATCTTGTATACCTCTCTCCAAAAAGTCTCTACCTCCTTGGGCTTGGATGGATTTTTTACATAAACAGGGTGATCGCTGAAGAGGCGTGCTGGGTTAGCAAGAAACTGTTGGTTCTCCCTGATCCATCTCTCCCTCTTCTGTATTCTCCTCCTTGCGTCAGATAACAGTCTTATTTTGTCAACAATATGCTGCTTGATTGTCAGCAGCTTTGACTTGTTCAGTGTGTGATTCAAGATTCTTAGTTCTTGGGCGAACTTTCGAACCCTTTTCGTGAACGGTCTACCAGATTTTTATGTTATCAATCACACACTGAACACGGGACGCATTCTGTCTTGCCCATCCAATCTTCTTTTTCAGTTGATGCAAGCGTCTTTTGGTCTTTTGATCCATCGTCGGTTTTAGCCTTCGATTTGAATCAGCCAAAGCTTTCGCACCACCATAAACTGAGCAATTGATGGTCCAGAGGTCGGACTCTATTTCAGCCAGATCTTGGGGCTTAGGCGGAACTTGCATGTTAATGTTCCTCCTTGTCCTGAAATCGGGATCATCTCTCAGAAGGTACCTGCTTTCCGCGGTTGGTCTCAATGTCGCTTCCTCATCTTCGTCTGCAGCTTGATCATCTTCGTCTGCAGCTTGATCAAGCAGCGGTTGACGAAGCGCTGCGCCTACATATCCATTTTTACAGAGGTGGGCGCGTTGATTTCGCAATGATTGAATCGAAACGTGCTGAAGCTCTGGGTGTTTCTGGCACAGCAGAGTGTGCATACGCGCCATAAAGTCTCGGTGAACAGGGATAATGCTGGTATCGTAGCAGTCCAGCAAGTCATCCTTGAGTTGATCCGTCCACTGAATGTGGGCGTTTCGCCGGTTCGTAGTCGTGTTTCCATCTAAATTATTTCCAGCACTCCCAACTCTAGGATCATCGGCATTGTTTGCTGACCCATTGCCGGGTGCTCTGCGCGTTCGATCGTTTTGAACCGCATCTACAACTTTTTGGTGATTTTGCGGTGTCATTGTTGTTCCCACGAGCAGCTAGGGAAAGGGTTTCGTCCATCTTTGTAGAGCCCTACGTGCAAGGATAAGGCTGCATACTCTGAGAGATCGCCCGGTATCCCAGAGTCACCGTTTAAGACACCTCACCTAGGTGCTATTCAGCTTCCGCACGGTTGTTACGCCTCCGCTTAGGGGTTATTCCTGCGGGACTATCCCTGGACAATTGTCCGCGACTGCTTATTAATTATTGTAACCATATTCAGCAGAAACCCTTGGTACAGGGACCATCTATCCGCAACCCGAGTAGTTTTTACTGATCCACTAGATTATCGTACTTTATTTTTAGAGATTATTATTCTCAATATTAGGCATTTATCGAAGTAGGTGATTAAAAACATGCCTCAGATTCAACGTCTATTTGATTTAAAAAACATTTCTTTATTAATAAAATGTTTAATATGCAACACACACACACACACACACACACACACACACACACACACACACACACACACACACACATATATATATATATATATATATATATACATTCGGTTTCGGTTTTGATTCCTTGGGAATCGAACCGAAGGGCCTATGGCAAAGCCACTGAACGCGTCCTCGGGTTGCGGATAGAGGTTCCCTGTACCAAAGGTTTCTGCTGAATATGGTTACAATAATTAATAAGCAGTCACGGACAATTGTTCAGGGATGGTCCCGAAGGAATAACCCCTAAGCGGAGGCTTAACAACTGTGCCGAAAGCTGAATGCCACCTAAGTGAGGTGTCTCAAACGGTGACTCTGGGATACCGGGCGACCTCTCAAGAGTATGCAGCCTTATCCTTGCATGCGGGGCTCTACAAGGATAGACGAACCCTTTTTCCTAGCTGCTCGTGGGAACAACAATGAAAACACCATACCTAGTTGTAGTAAGTGTGGTTCAAAACGAATGAACGCGCAGGGCTCCTGACAATGGTTCGGACAACAATGCCGCTACCCTAGAGTTGGGGGAGCCAATCGAGACGGAGTCAATGCGATTGATCGGCAGAATCTCATTACTTTTAAATGGACGGATCGACTCAGGGACGACCTGCTGGAGAGCTATGATACCAGTATGGCTCCTGAACGAAAAGGGCATACACTGTGGTGCGAGAAACACCCAGAGCTCTCGCATTTTTCGCATAAACGTCTGCGAAACCGTGTCGAGGAACTCCGGAAAAGGGGTTATATAAACGGAGCGCCTACTCAACCGCAGCCAGAACAAGCCGATAACAAAGAAAGAGAGGGGACACTGAGACCAACCACGAGCAGGCATCGAATAGAGGAAGAGCGATGCTTCAGGACCCGGAGAAACATCAACATTCAGGTATCTCTCAAGCCCAAAGATCTGGCTGAACTGGATGACGAGCTTCGTGTACATTTTTCCGAAGAATCCAACCTCTGGACTATCAATTGTAGTGTGTATAATGCAGCGTGAGCTCTGGTAGATGCAAACCATAAAACAAAACCAACGGTTGATTATAAGACCAAAAGACGAATGCATCAACTCAGCACAAAGATAGGATGGGCAAGGCAGTACGTTTCCCGCATTTAGTGTGCGACTGACTACATAACATCTGGCAGGACTTTCACTGCCAAGGTTCGACAGTTCGCGCGCGAACTGCGGATCCGTCCTCATACACTCAACAAGTCAAAGGTACTGACCAACAGGCAGCATATTGTTGACAGAATACGAGTACTATCTCACGCTAGGAGAAGTCTACAGTGGAGAGGTGGGTCAGAGAAAATCAACAGTTTTTGTCTGACCCATCTCGACTCTTCCAAGACCCTCCAGTTACTGTCGTCCACCCGCCCACTCCAGAGGAGGTCGAGGCATTTTGGAGAGAAGTCTACGAATTCCAGCATCCACTGAAAGAAAACTCAAAGAATATAAATAGCTTCAAGGAGCTGTGCAGTGCCCCAAACAACACGACACCTTGGCGCTGGAGCGACCTATACAGACCTAGGCGTACCACAGAGCCGCATTCAGGACGTGTCATCTATAAAGGATACTCCCCGATGGAGATGCAAACCTCTCATCCGACGGTATGGTCTTCCAAACTGTCGCCGAGGAACAAAGTATCTGCGACGAACATGCTTGTCGTCCCAGTAGTACTCTATCCATTTGAAGTGGTTCCATGGACGAAGGACGAGCTCAGATCCCACGATATGGGGTCCCGAAAGGTTTTGCACATAAACGAAAGCATGCACCTTAAGTCTTCTGTTCCGTGACTTTACAGCTCAGGCCGTCAAGGTGGTCGCGGAATACTGAATCTTGAATGTCTGCACAACAGTATTATTCTGGGTACAGCTTATATAGTCGCAAATGGACAAGACCCTGTTCTTCAAATGGTCAGGAAACACGAAGAAGTGGGAAAAGGGGCGTTTCTGTACAAAGCAGCGGAGGAGGCTGCTGAAACACTCGGTCTTGACTTTAATATCAGGGATGAGCACAAATGCATCAAATCTTATCCATCTTGAGTACTCACCTCTAACGGCCCGGATTAAGAAAGCACAGGAGAAAAACTTCCGCGAACAGCTCCTCGACAAGAGGATGCACGGCATCTTCCACAGAAATGTGGAAGATTGGTCGATGGCGCATGAGCTAACGTTTGCTTTCCTTAAATCACCCGTATTGAACTCGGGCACGAAAGGTTTCATTTTGGTATGTCAAGACGGTGTCATTTCCATTCTAGCATATCGTCGCCACATTTTGAGCCAAGACATTCCCGATTATAGCTGCAGAGCGTGTCATGCACACCCCGAACATCTAGGACACATACTGTCTAGTTGTCCCACTCATACGGGAACGACCTATATCCAAAGGCACAATGTGACACTAAGAGTGCTTTATTACCATCTCGGTCACTCTTACGGCATTATCCCTAATACTGCTCCGCTAAACGCTTCTAGGGAAATAGAGTCAATTGTCGAAAATGAGAAGTGCCGCATATACTGGAACTTCATATTCTCGACAATTGTCTTTTCGCGCACTCGCGGCCTGACATAGTTCTCCTTGACTTCGAGAAACGAACCATGTTCGTTATCGAATTTTCGGCATCAGCTGACAAAAACGTCAGAGCTAAGGAGAAAGACAAGAAAAGGAGGTATAAAGACCTTATAAGGGAGTTGCGACGGTTATACCCGGAATATTCTGTTAAGCTAATCGTGTTGATCATCGGCGCTCTTGGAGGTGCCAAGGTTTCAATGGTTAATAGCCTGAAAAGCATCCCTGCCTGTCAAAAAAATGCTGAGACACTTGCGGGATAAATGCAGAAGGCGGTCGTCCTTGGGTCGCTCCGTGCCCTCAGGGTGCACAAGACTTTTGCCGGATCATCGTATTGAATTCGTCGCAGACTGTAACGCAAAGATATTGAAGCGAAAGGAAAAGCAAACGTTTACAACTCCGATCAATCGGGATTCAATTTGGAAGCTCATGCTGGACGAACATTGTCAATTAAGGGAACACTGAAGGTGCAATGTCTTGCTCAATCCTTGAATTCACTAACGCATAGTTACACGATACAGCCAATAATTTCGGCAGATGGTAAACTCCACTCTCCTTTGCTAATAGTACTACAAGAATCCGGTAGTCAATTTGGACCGATTGTAAAAAAAAATATGTATAAGGCAAAAAATATTTCTGTTTATGCTTCTAAATCTGGAAAAGCAACATCTCTAATTATCGCCGAATGGTATGAAAAAGACTTTTTAGTAGTAGCTAAGAACAACTCTTCGCTGCTATTGGATTCTTGGTCTGGGCAGACTGAAAAAGTATTTGAAAATGTAAACAAAGAAAATAAAGTTGTAAAAGTCAATACTATACCTGCTGGAACGACTGGATTAATTCAGCCCCTAGACGTCTATGGTTTTCGACCGTGGAAAAATTTCATTAAATGCTTTTCAGATATGGTCCTCTTACACGATTTTGACCGAAACTTACACTTACGAAATAATATTTTGAGATTACAATCATTGACACGTAATCAGTTTTCGTCGCCAAGATTTGTGAATCTGTTTAAATATGCTTGGTGGAAAAGTGGTTACCTGGTACATAAACCAGAAAAATGTCAAACACATGTTCAGTACTGCTTTCAGATCGCTGATACAGAATGCGAACTTTGTAGTGAATGTACAGTTATCATGTGTGCATGGTGTACCAAAAATCTTTGTATACAGAATTTTTTTGCAATAAATGAAAATCATTCACCACATTATTGTGATAAATACGTAAAGGATCTACCAACTTGAATTTCAAGATTCTGATAGTGGTATCGTTTCAGCGATCCTGGAAACCTCCAAGTATACATTTTCAAGGCGACTTATTTGCGACTTATAGGATTGTATTATCGTCTTTTTACATTAACAACCCTTAACTTAGGGGTGTTTCGAGTCTTGTAGGAGGTCGACGATTTTTTCCGTTGTTAGTCGCATCAAAAGCTATATATTAACGTAAAAATACATCTGGGAATCGCATATTTGTGTCTTATATAATTTTTTTCCGTCTTTTTACCCTTTCAACCCCTAATTTAGGGGTGTTTCGCGCTATGTAGGGTGAAGAATATTCTTTTTCATTATTAATACTATCGAAAGCTATGCGTTAAGCAAAAAAATGATCAGGAATCGCGTATTTGCGTCTTATAGAATTTTGTTGTGCCTTTTATCCTATCAACTCCCAATTCAGGGGTGTTTTGTGCCTGCAAGGGGGTTGATGCTTTTTTAATTGGTTTTTCCGCAAGAAATAAAGATTTTTTGTGCAAAAGAATTTCTGAGAACTCTTTATACAATTTTCTTATAAGCGATTGATTACGTAAGTGCTTACACTAATTTCCCGGATTTTCACCCTTACAAGGGGTGGTTTCCACCCCTAGAAAGCGTATTGGGGAAAAATAAAAAAACACGGGTTCAATATTTTTTAGTGTTTTATCGATGTGCAAAGTTTCATTCCAATCGGTGAGTGACACTTGGGTAGTGTTACTTGTGAGTCCTTCTTCATAAAGCCGGTTGCCGCTATATAGGCATTTGTTGCCGCGTAGGGAATGCCTAGGAAATCATCTAGTTCAGGGAAACGATTTTTTAAATGCTTCACTCTGAGGATTACAAGCACATGACCAGGGCCGCCGAGAGAAGTGGGGTTCAGGTGGGGATAAAAACCCGGGCCGGGGAACAGTGGGGAAAAAAGTACATTTTTTGGTTCAAAATACGATTCCTGCTGAATCTGTGGACCGATTTAGATATTTTTTTTTTAGAAAAAAGCTGAGAAAATTTCGGAGAGAATTGTTGAGGCCGATTTTTGAAAAAGATCTCCAGTTTTTTATAAATAAACAAATATATGGTAAAAAAATGACAATTTTTTGAGTTTAGTCCTCTGGCTTCTTAGAAATAGAGTAAAAAGTTTCGCAATCAACTCAATTCGATAGTGCAAGATTACTAGAAGATTATCCAATAGCGAGCAATAAACAAAAAAATTTGTTAATCAACAAATCATTTGTTAAAAGTTCATTTTCGCGATTTTCATTATTTTCATATTATTTTTCCTCTTCTTGTAAGTAATTCAACGCATAACATCACTATGATGGAAAAATTTCGTATTTAAATAATAATTAACAATAATATAAACAAATTTCATTAAAAAATGTGCACTTTGGGTGTGTTTTGAAGAAAAACACCGTTTTTCGGTCTGTACTTATAATTAGCTGACTCGAGGAAGTTTTAATACAAGAGACAACTGAACAATAATATTTATAATTTTTATAAACAAATTTTATAACAAATAAAAAAAGGCCGGAAAAAAGTATTTTTTCATTATCAATTGAGTAAAAAATTCCTCACTTGCCTCAATTTGCCAGGGCAACGATACTGAAAGTTAATTCAATAATGAAAATTAAACAAAAAAATTCTGAAGCATGTTCCTCTTTCATTGCCAAAATATGACTCCAGGATTCCATTTTACGTCTTAAGCAAGTCTTGAGCTTCAGGATCTAGGAGAATTACTTTCTTTTTCCAATTTTGCCTCTGGTTTACAATTTTTGGGTCGGTTGAAATCAGCAATTTCCGTCCAAGATCTTTATTAGTAGCCTCTCTGCTGCATTTTCGAGTGTGAAACTCACGTAGATGTCTGAAAATTTTGTTGTTCGCCTCTTGAGCTTCTTCCGTCAATTGACCAATGGGGAGGAAAGCAGATTCAATAATTTTGGCTCCATGTATGAGAATCTTGTGTGCTGTTACTGGCATGTAGTACCAATTATAAAGATTGACGTACATTTGCGCGGTTTCTTGGCAATAATTTCCGAACTTGTAAGTGTCAATAGCCTCCCCTGAAGCCATTGCTTGCAAAATTATGCCGAATCTTCGGATCAACTCCCTGCCGACATTTGTGATTTCGGAAGTCGAATTAGGATCGCTGAAAAATCTTCTAGCAGTATTTCCTGTATTAGTAGTTCCCGAGCCATGTTTTACAACATCTATAACGAGCCCCATCTTATCACGGAATTCTTTTTGGACTCTCTGTTTTGCAGTTTTCATTTTCGTTTTCTCTTCGTCAGTTTTTGCTTGCCACTTGCAGAAACCTAAACGATAGCTTATGTGCAATATCAATTCCATCAAACGAATCCACGCGTGCAATGTAGAGAGTTCGTATCTGAAATTTTGTACCTTCTCTGTTTTATCTACAAGTTTATATAAGTCGTTCATCTCGTTCCTCAATTGCCTCAATTTTCGAGTGCAACGATACTAAAGGTTAATTCAATAGTGAAAATTAAACAAAAAAATTTGTTAATAGGCAAATTATTTGTTACAAGTTGATTTTCTCACATTTTTATCATTTTTATATTATTCTTTCTTATCTTGTGACTAATTCGTCTCATAACAAATGAAAGTCGGGACACTCATGAGTCTGATGAAAGTTTTTCTCCGAGAGTTGATAAGCTAAATCACATACATTATGGTACGCGGCTTGACCCAGACATTATTTCATCACCCTGTACTAAATGTTCATGATTATTCTTGTTCATCTTTTAACAATCGTGAACTGATATCATTTTATACTATTACATAGGTCCTACTAATTGAAATTGCGGTAAAGTTTAATGGTTTCTGATCTTCATTTGTTAGTTTTGTGGCTTAAAAAATGACAGTCTCATTGATCTGAAGTTAGGCAAAGAAAATAACGCATGCTTTTGTTTATCTGATTATTTTTTATTATCATATGTTCTGAGCCATTTAGTTTCCAGTATTTTTCATTCTTTTTGTGTATGTATAAATATAATTTAGAAATGAATTCTATTGGAGTGCCGAATAAAATTCTAAGCCATCTGTTAATCGCAAGTACTAGTAAAGACGTAAGAATTCTGTTAGATTACCTTCGCACGGCTAACTTGACAGATAATGAGCAAGTCAATTTGACACGAGAACTCTTGTTGCGGCACTTCATTCCGTCTTTTGAAAAAAGATGGAAGAGTGCGTTCTATAATGCAGATAAAATTGATAAACTGAACAGTGCATGGTTATCATCTGATTCCATCATATCATTGGAACCCACAAAAGTAGGCAGAAGATCTTCAGAAGATTTTGAAACCAGTTCCAAATCGACTAAAAGAAGGAAAACAATCTCTCTTGTTGACTCATATTCTCAAATTGAAATTGAAAATGCTTTTTTGAATAATTTGTGCTCTTCTGGGAAGAGGAACTTGGCTAAGGAGATAAGAAGTATGATATCAAGAGTTGAAGATAAAGAACATGGAGAACATGAAGAATTTTAAGGACAAATGGAGCCATTTACTTTAGAAGAAGCTATTTCTCTGGCTGAAGACACAAAATTGACGAAACATCAATATGAAACTATTAGACTACAAGCTAAAGCACATAATGCTGACATTTTTCCTCTTTATAAAAGTCTTGAGGAAGCCAAGAGAGAGTGTCTTCCTCCCGAAAAAAACATAACAGTTACAGAGTCTGGGGTGAGGATTGAATTGCAAGATTTGTGCGATCATACAGTGAAGCGTATGTTGGAAATTCCAAATATTTTGCCACCAGATATAGTTGAAGGGAAAAATGTCGGGATGAAGTGTCAATATAAATATGGTTGTGATGGCTCATCTGACCGGAGCGAATATAATCAAAAGTTCTTTGGAGCAGAAAAATCAGATGCAGGAATCTTTATGATGTCAATGGTGCCATTACGAATAATTCAAACTTGTTCCCATAAGCATGATAAGAATTGTTCGGAATGTGCAAAGCCCTTGACAATTTTGAAAATCGAGAATCCTGGATCTACAAAATTATGTAGGCTGATCATGTTTGAACATGCGCCAGAAACTAAGGAACGAACCACGACAGAAGTAGAGTTGATGGAAGACAAAATCAGAAAACTCAAACCTACAAAAATAAAAGTACCGAATAGTCGTTGTACCATAACTGTCTTTCATGATTTCGCGTTGACTATGGTAGATGGAAAGGTATGTCAGGCTCTTTCTGGAACTCCTTCTGCTGCCACATGTTACATTTGTGATGCGAAACCATCGTAGATGAACGACTTATATAAACTTGTAGATAAAACAGAGAAGGTACAAAATTTCAGATACGAACTCTCTACATTGCACGCGTGGATTCGTTTGATGGAATTGATATTGCACATAAGCTATCGTTTAGGTTTCTGCAAGTGGCAAGCAAAAACTGACGAAGAGAAAACGAAAATGAAAACTGCAAAACAGAGAGTCCAAAAAGAATTCCGTGATAAGATGGGGCTCGTTATAGATGTTGTAAAACATGGCTCGGGAACTACTAATACAGGAAATACTGCTAGAAGATTTTTCAGCGATCCTAATTCGACTTCCGAAATCACAAATGTCGGCAGGGAGTTGATCCGAAGATTCGGCATAATTTTGCAAGCAATGGCTTCAGGGGAGGCCATTGACACTTACAAGTTCGGAAATTATTGCCAAGAAACCGCACAAATGTACGTCAATCTTTATAATTGGTACTACATGCCAGTAACAGCACACAAGATTCTCATACATGGAGCCAAAATTATTGAATCTGCTTTCCTCCCCATTGGTCAATTGACGGAAGAAGCTCAAGAGGCGAACAACAAAATTTTCAGACATCTACGTGAGTCTCACACTCGAAAATGCAGCAGAGAGGCTACTAATAAAGATCTTGGACGGAAATTGCTGATTTCAACCGACCCAAAAATTGTAAATCAGAGGCAAAAATGGAAAAAGAAAGTAATTCTCCTAGATCCTGAAGCTCAAGACTTGCTTAAGACGTAAAATGGAATCCTGGAGTCATATTTTGGCAATGAAAGAGGAACATGCTTCAGAATTTTTTTGTTTAATTTTCATTATTGAATTAACTTTTAGTATCGTTGCCCTGGCAAATTGAGGCAAGTGAGGAATTTTTTACTCAATTGATAATGAAAAAAAACTTTTTCCCGGCCTTTTTGTATTTGTTATAAAATTTGTTTATAAAAATTATAAATATTATTGTTCAGTTGTCTCTTGTATTAAAACTGCCTCGAGTTAGCTAATTATAAGTACAGACCGAAAAACGGTGTTTTTCTTCAAAACACACCCAAAGTGCACATTTTTTAATTAAACTTGTTTATATCATTGTTAATTATTATTTAAATACGAAAATTTTCCATCATAGTGATGTTATGCGATGAATTACTTACAAGATGAGGAAAAATAATATGAAAATAATGAAAATCGCGAAAATGAACTTTTAACAAATTATTTATTTATTACCAAATTTTTTTGTTTATTGCTCGCTATTGAATAATTTTCTAGTAATGTTGCACTATCGAATTGAGTTGATTTCGAAACTTTTTACTCTATTTCTAAGAAGCCAGAGGACTAAACTAAAAAAATTGTCATTTTTTACCATATATTTGTTTATTTATAAAAAACTGGAGATCTTTTTCAAAAATCGTCCTCGACAATTCTCTCCGGAATTTTCTCAGCTTTTTTCTAAAAAAAATATCTAAATCGGTCCACAGATTCAGCAGGAATCGTATTTTGAACCAATAAATGTACTTTTTCCCCACTGTGCGGGGGCCCTGCAGAGGGTCCGCGGTCCTGAAATTTGAATTTTTTTATTTTCGAACTCCAGAAATTTGGATATTTTAGTTAGACCTAATGATTTTTCTTCAGTTGCAGTTCTTAATTATTCCAAGATCAACTAAAAGATAATTGCATTAATTTGATTAAGAATTTTCTGTTTTTCACATCTCGCCAGAACGTAGTCACTTAAGCGGCAGTGGACTTTTATAGACAAGTCAGCGATAGCAGATATGTTATAAATTTTTTTCCAGTTAGGTCGTATGAGATCAGCGATTCAGCATTTAGTTTTCGGTATGTATTCGTCACGAAAAATCGGTTTCAAAGTTATATAGTGAATAAAAACAGTTTTTTTTTAGTTTTTGTGCGTTATTTTCGCAGTTTTTTGCTAAAAAAACCTACAAATGTAATTTGGAGCACAGAGGAGGAAGAAAAAAGAAATTCGCGAAAAGAGCGCATCAAAAGGACAACTTTCTTTCAACAAATTTTTAGAATTTGCTAATTCTGAAGCTGAATCTACGTAAAGACACTGTCCAGTTCCACTCTTTCAGTCTTATTCTCTTAGAAACAGCTTCCAACGATAACACCAGTGATAATTTGACTACACCTTCTTTGTCTCGTGAACACACTGCTCACGCTATCGGCGATAACATTGAAAGTATTAATCTCTTAGAAAGAGCTTCCAAGGATGATGCCACTAATAATTTAACTGCACCTTCTTCCTCTCGACTTGTACCTTCATTATCTCCATGAAAATTTGCAGCAGTGTTTTCCAAAAGATTGTATAGATGGTGAGCTACCAACCTTTATTTTTAAGAAGAAAATAGGGAATGGTGAGATTGTGCTTAAAGACTGGTTGGTTTGGAGCAGATCGAAGGAAGCCCTTTATTGTTTACTATGCAGAATTTACAGCAAACTTTCGCAAGCTCAAAAATCAGCCTAGGCATCACCTGAAGTCATTCCGCTGCATGAAAATGGAAGAAGGTACACGACAAATACACTGAACATAAAAGTATTGTCTAGCACAAAAATTGTTATAAGCAGTGAAAAGCAGAATAGAGGAAATTAAAAACAGACACTTCGTTGAGTGACTTGTTGTTTAGGTCCATACACTATGGGCGAGAAGTGTGGAAAGAAATCCTAATGCGACTTCTTGATGTAACCTTATTTTTGCTAAAAGTGGTTTGGATAT
Organism: Andricus curvator; assembly: GCA_932195095.1. Lineage (NCBI taxonomy): Eukaryota > Metazoa > Arthropoda > Insecta > Hymenoptera > Cynipidae > Andricus > Andricus curvator. The sequence continues at coordinate 134,775 of CAKNYM010046787.1, read as the reverse complement.
CCGCAGAGATAGTAACAGAATTGAAGACCTTCCAACGGTAACCTTCTTGGGATCCTTGAAATTTTAGCAAAATACGACCCGCTTCATAATGACCTCCTACGAAAAGTTCGCCACTGTCAAAGAACCGGAAGAGAGTACAGGTGCATTACCTATCAGCAGATATTTAGAATGACTTTATGGTTGTTTGTGCACATTCACTGATTGTGGGTGCCACTACAGATTTCGCTCACGTTAAACAAACTGCATTTTTAATTTGATATGTCAATTTCATCAATGAAGATTCAGGATATCAAGCCGAAGAGTGTCTATTGGCCTCTGCTGACTGTGTTAAAAAAACGGGAGAAGCCGCTCCTCAGCTTAAAATGTCAAAACTGAAGATACTTAAAATTCTCTTGGCAGATTGCCAAAGGCAAGGATATGACAACGGCAGCAAAATGAAAGGTGCCTATGCAGAGGAGTTCTCTCAAACTTAGAGGAGTACAAGCAGCTGAGATTTGTCTTGCTGCCCCTTACAGTTTTTGGTGTCGCAGCAAAATTGTACACAATATTTAGTTCCATTCCACAGGGATGCGAAATACTAAAGAAGAAAATAGACTGCTCTCTGCATTCAACCTCTCGAATTCGCTGGTCGGTCTAGATTTACTCCGCGAAACCCCTTGCTCCTCAGCTTCCAGGAGTAGCAGACGCACAGGATGGGGTATCATGATTGAATCTGACAGAAGATTGTCGTGGTAATGTCAATGGACTCAAAAGGTATATACGGACCTTAAATTCTTGACTTGACATCGATTTGGGTAAAAGTGTCAAAAACCACTGACATTGTAAACAAAGTAATTCAGGTTCGAGGGGTCACGTTTGATGTTACCTGTAAAAATTTAAAATCTGGAGAAAGCGGAAGAAAATGACAGACGAGGTCCACGAGAAAGAATTTGAAGATAAAAATGTATCATTTAATGTAAAATTCAAAAGAGAAGTGTACCACGCTATCCTAGACCATGTGATTCAGAATGAAACTGTGCACATGGATCTGCAGCATGAGCTAGTGGATGAAGCTAAAATGTTGAATTCTATTTTTGTTGCAAATTTCGGCAAGGAAACTCCACAACCTTTACAGTTACTTAATACTCTGCAAAGAACGAATCTTAATTCTTTGTTTTCAAATTTGCGCATTGAATCTTTTAGAGCTCCTGGGGCCGGGAACGGCTCTCGGCGGCTCTGCACATCACATTCGCAGAGGATGTGATGTGCTGTTTCTTCATGAAAGCCGGATTTTCAACAGCGAGGGTCGCTGTCGATTTTCATGTTAGTTAGGTGCTTCTTTAAGCAGCAGTAGTCCGTGAGCATTTAAACCACCATTTTCGTCTGCTTCCTCCAATTTCAGAAGTTTTTTTAACTTTACTAAACATTATTCTTTGATAACATTTTTAGAGTGTATCATTACTTTTATCTGTTTTCCAATGCCTTTTGTGTTTCTCCAAGAGCCACTTTTCAATGGCATGCTTTTCCGAAGCATACGAGGCTACGTAGTATGGTTCAAGGCCGTTGAGGCCTTTCAAGTCCCACTTTTCGCAAGCATATCAGTTTTCTCGTTACCTTTAATGATCTCGTGTCTAGGAACCCAGATCAGGTTAACCCAGTTTTCCCTGGGCACGTCGTGAAGTTCTTGCATGCAACTCTAGACAAGTCTGGATGTAAATTGCTCCGATTGGAGAGCTTTCAGAACAGCTTGAATGATTGAGCATGTGTAAATGTGGTTATTAACAAACCCATGTTTACGAATGTCCTCTAGGCAGGCCTTAATGGCCACAATTTCAGCTTGAAATACGGTAGGGAATTTGCCCAGTACGATTGTTATTTGAACACTAGGTTTCATCCTAAATACTCCAGCTGCAGAGCCAAGGGAGTCTTTAGGGAAGGTCTGTACGCCTCCGCCGCAGCCATCTGCCTAATTAGACGGTGCAGAGTTGGTATACCTAAGATGGATTCCAATACCGCTATTGGGGGTTTTCTCATTACTCCAATAATTGACCGACAAAAGACCCTTTTGTTGATTTTCCAGCTGACTCCTGGAAATAATAAAACTGTTCCTTGGCACCTAGATCAATGAGGCATAAGTTATAATTGGTATAAGGATTCCCGTATATAAGCAGTAAACTACCTTGGGTTTGAGTTCCCAGGTTTTTCCAATTGCGCCCCTGCAAACCCAAAATGCTGCTTTGGCATCATTTACTATCTCATCAACACGTAATTTTCTGGTTTGTTTAAGGTAAAAAATGACGCCTAAATCTTAGCGGATGTGCAGGAGTCGGTCGTTGCACCAATTCTGAACAATGTTGAAAGCATTTTGCATGAGTTGGATTAAAATTCCCTTATGTTTTCCTGCCAACAGGATAGCAAAATCATCTACATATCCTTGTATGTAAAAACCTTATTCATATAATATACGAATAAAATCATAGATAACGAGTGCCCATAGGGTGGAAGATAAAACTCCTCCCTGCGGATAAATCCTTTTTTACATTCGATCTCGCGTTGCAATCATGGAGCGAAGATTGGACAATCCTGTCGCATGGCATAGAACGCATCCATCTATTAACAGTGGTACCTACACCATTTTCCTCTGCAGAATTGATTATAGATTCCGTAGTGGTGTTAATGGAGGCACCCTCGATGTCTAGAAATGCTGCAATCGCCCGTTCGCCCTGCTTTTTGAATGCGGGAGGTAAATGTATGAAGTGCATCGACAGTGGACTTGCCTTCATGTGAGGCAAATTCATTACTATGAAGAGGTTTAACAGGTAAGATTTCTTCCTTCATATGAAAATCGACTAACTTTTCCAATGTTTTCAACATAAAAGAAGTTACAATAATTGGTCTGAATGATTTGGTCTCTCCACGGCTTTCGTATAAAAATCGCTTCAACCTTCGTCCATGCCACAATTACATATCCCATAGTTATGCACGCCCGAAAAATGTTACACAGTGGTCCCATCAAAAGATCCAAAATATCCAAAGATCCAAAGATCACAACGACAGGCCGGCGAAACCCTCGTGTGTCTTGAGGACACGAAGCGACTCAAGGATGCCAGCTTTCTGCATCCATCTCGCAAGTGCCTTGGCATATTTTTGGCACGCGGGTATGGCTTTAAGGTTACGAACCAGTGATAGTTTCGCACGGCCGAGAGCATATATCACAAGGACAATTACTTGTACCGAATATTTTGGGTACAGTCGTTGCAGCTCTCCTTTAAGGTCTTGATAGCTATCTTCCTTTTCTTTCTCCTTGGCAGTGATGTTGTATTCGGATCTTCAGGTCATCCATATCAAATACATGAGTGACCTTATGCTCGCGCTCATAAGTGTCGCCACAGAGGTATCCAGGAGAATTTCGTAGTGCGAGAGATAGAGGCAGATCTAGTTTTCCAAAGAGGCATCAATCTCTCTATGCATCTCACTATGTGTGGATGCACCTTCAAGCTTTCCAACAGACAGATGATAAGTCTATGAGAGGTTGAATCGAAAGCTTTCCGGTAGTTAAACCAGGCCATTGACAGGAGGCGCTGATGGGCTGCAGCGTCTTTACAGACACACCTGTCAATTAGCAGGTTCTCTCGACAGCCTGCTGCACCTTTTTTCGAGCCACGTTGTTCGTACATCTCTCGCCACACAGGCTCAACTCGTCGAACAATCCTGTTGTTCAGGACAGCTGTAAAGATCTTATACAGTGTGTTCAAACAAGTTATTGGCCTGTGATTCTCTGGGTTGGACAAGTTCCCTTTTTCCGGCAGGAGTATAGTGCGTCCTAATACCAGCGACTTCGGAATGGGCGTCTGCGACTTTAAATATGAAGTGAATATGCGGGCCAAATTTTGGTGTGTAAAAGTAAACTTCCTTCACCAGAAGTTCTTGATACAATCTGGTCCTGCAGCTGAAAAGTTCTTCGTGCCTCTAAGTGCCTTTTTCACCTCTTCGGCAGTGATTGATGGACATTCCTCCTGCGAGAAACTGTTGATTCTCTCTGATACATCTCTCCCTCTTCTGTATTCTCTTCCTTGCGTCAGATAACAGTCTAATTTTTTCAATAATATGCTGCTTGATTGTCAGCAGTTTTGACTTGTTCAGTGTGTGATTCAAGATCCTTAGTTCTTGGGCGAACTATCGAACCCTTTTCGTGAACGGTCTACCAGATATATTTGTAGTCAATCACACATTGAACACGGGACGCATTCTGTCTTGCCCATCCAATGTTCTTGTTCAGTTGATGCAAGCGTCTTTTGGCCTTCGATTCATCGACGGTTTTAGCCTTCGATTTGAATCAGCCAAAGCTCTCGCAGCACCATAAACTGAGCAATTGATGGTCCAGAGGTCGGACTCTTGCGAGATATCTCCACGAAGGGAGGCATCCATTTCAGCCAGATCTTGGGGCTTAGGAGGAACTTGCATGTTAATATTCCTCCTTGTCCTGAAATCGCGATCATCTCTCAGAAGGTGCCTGCTTTCCGCGGTTGGTCTTAATGTCGCTTCCTCATCTTTGTCTGCGGCTTGATCAAGCAGCGGTTGGGGAAGCGCTCCGCGTACATATTCATTTTTCCGGAGGTAGTCAGCTTGATTTCGCAAAGACTGATGCGAAACATGCCGAAGCTCTGAGTGTTTTTGGCACCACAGAGTGTGCATACGCGCCATAAAGCCTCGTTGAACAGGGATAATGCTGGCATCGTAGCAGTCTAGCAAGTCATCCCTAAGTTGATCCGTCCACTCAATGTGGGCGTTTCGCCGATTCGTGTTTTTTTTCATTTAAATTATCTTCAGCACCCCGAACTCTAGGATTATCGGCATTGGTTGTCGACCCATTGTCGGGTGCTCTGCGCGTTCGACCGTTTTGAACCGCATCTACAACTTTTTGGTCTTTCGGTGGTGTCATTGTTGTTCCCACGAGCAGCTAGGGAAAGGGTTTGTCCATCCTTGTAGAGCCCCGCGTGCAAGGATAAGGCTGCATACTCTGAGAGGTCGCGCGGTATCCCAGAGTCACCGTTTAAGACACCTCGTCCAGGTGCCATTCAGCTGTCGGCACGATTGTTACGCCTCCGCTTAAGGGTTATTCCTTCGGGACCATCCCTGGACAATTGTCCGCGACTGCTTATTAATTATTGTAACCATATTCAGCAGAAACCCTTGGTAGAGGGATCCTCTATTCGCAACCCGAGGACTCGATAGGTGGCTTTGGCATAGGCCCTTCAGTTCTATTCCAAAGGAATCGAAAACGAAACTATGCCACAAAAACTATGCCACAAAAAATGTGTCAACAAAATTTTGATATTTAAGTGTACTCTCAGCCTATTATTTTTCTCAAATTTCCATGTAAAGCGTAATTCGCATATCATACTCAGCCTGCTAAGGTTAGCGTAGCAGACATAAAAATCGAGTCAATTAACAAAAATTCTGAAGGTCTTCAAAAAAATGGTATAGTTGTTTTTTCATATGTTGAACATAAAATAAAATTTTGTAAAACGTGATCGGTTCGACAATTTGTGTGAAAAAATTAATTTGCAAAATTTGCCCCACATTGCTCCACGAAAATTCACAACATTTTGCAAACTTAAGTGAGTAATTATAAACTCATTCACTATCCTGTATTAAATTTGCAAAATGTTTCTGATTTTTTCCATCGAGAACAAACTATTATATGATTTACAAAACTAAATACATAACGCAAATTATCGTTTTTTAAATTATTCTTAAATTTTTTGCAATTCGACTCCTAAAATTCTAGCGAAAATTGCAAAGGTTGCCTTTTTGGGTGGCAAATGTTAGAAATGTCGATGTCTGAAAATTGTCAAATTTGGAAAACGTTGCTCGGCCGGAAATAATATTAAAATTGCAATTAAACAAATTAGTTACTTTTGTAAACTAGCCAAAAATTACAAACATTTTGCAAATCGTACTGAGTGATAAAGAACCTATTACCAACATCATATTAGATTTGCAAACTGTTTATTACTTGGCAACATTGATAATGATAAACAAGCTTATATTTGTTTAAATTACTCCCATGATTCAATTTTCAAGGTGTTGCAAAAGCAAGCTCCCAATTTCTCTTGTTTTTTACAGGAATTCAAGGAAAACAATTAATCAAAATAATATTTTTTTTTTCAATGTCTGAAAAAAACAGTTAGACTTTTGATGCTTGATGGAGCGCGTTCAAAGTAGATTTTCTAACCTTCAGGGCAAAAATGCTACTCTTGACTACTCTTGGCTTGTTCCACAGATATATCAAATCAAAATTACGGTAGATGCGTTATAAAAATTGTGGTCTCTCGTCCCTCGATACGCAATACACTAAATAGTTACATGGGAGGAAAGGCAACATCGTTATTTATTCATACTTGTCTTATAATATACAATTGTCTCTCAAATTGTCTTAATTTTCAAAATGAATGAAAATTTTTAATCTTGCTCCAATTTCCTTATAAAAATTATTTAAAAAAAAATTATTCACTCATCAAAAAATTTTCACGCAATTCCTGAATTGCATATTGTCACTCGTTTTTTCAAAACACCGGCAGTTATTTTCTTACTTTCAAAAACCTTGAGAATTTAATCTGGAGAATAATTAAAAAAAAAATAAGTTTGTTTATCATTATCAATGTTGCCACGTAGTAAACAGTTTGCAAATTTAATATGATGTTAGTACTAAGTTAATGGTGATGGGAGTAAGGAACGAATTTATAACAGGGAAGGATAAGAAAGAGAGGAAAGAACGAATATAAAGATTAATAGTAGAAGAGGTAAAGATGAGAGGAGAGAAGTGGAAGATAGTGGGGGTTTATGTGAGCGGTGATATGCAGGAGAAATTAGAGGATATGAAAGAAATGATTGAAGAAAATCAAGAAGGAGAGAGAGGAAGAAAATCCAAAGATAAGATAATGAATGTGGAGGGAAAGAAAGTGTTAAAGAGCTTGGAGGAGTTGGGATGGTTTATCTTAAACGGAAATATAGAGGGCGATGAGGAAGGGGAATGTACACGCTCAGGAGGTGAAAGGGGAACGGTACTTGATTATGTGATAGTAGATGATGAGGTAAGAGAGATGGTCAAGAAACTAGAGGTAGGGGATTATATAGATTCGGATCACTTTCCCATAATAGTGACATTAGAGGGAGAAAAAAGTAATAACAATATGGATAAAAAGGAAGCGAAGGTAAAAAGAACAGGAAAAGGGGATTCGTCAATGGAAGGAAAAGAATAGTTTAAAGAAAAGGTCAGAAATATCAAAATGGGAGAGGTAAATGTGGACGAGGAGATGGAAATAATGATAGGAGAAATAAAAAGAGGATTAGAGTGCACAAGCAAAAAAGAAATAAATAAAGGGGGGAATAGAAGTGGATGGGATGAGGAATGTAAGGAGAAAAAGAAGGAGGTCAGAAAGGAATTAAGAAAATGGAGAAAAGAAAAAAGTAGTGAAGAAGAATATAGGAGAAAAAAGGAGTATACTGAGTTGTGTCATCAAAAGGAAGAGGAGGAGAATAAAAGGTTTACGGAAGAGGCGGAGAAGGATAGGACGGAAGATGAGGTTTGGAATGTAGTAAATAGAGGGAGAAAAAGAGTTAATCAGGATATTGAAATGGTAGAATGGAAAAAATATTTTAAGGATTTGCTAGGAGGGGTAGAGATACAAGTTAGGAAAGGAGCAAAACATGGTAGAGAAAGAGATGAGGAAGAGGTCATAACAAGGGAAGAAATAGGCAAAGTGTTAGGAATAATGAAAGATGGAAAGGCACCTGGTATAGATGAGATTCCTAATGAAGTCTGGAAATATGGGGGACAGAACTAAAGAAATGGGCATGGATAATGTGTAATAGAGTATGGAGAGAAGAGGGGTGGCCAGAGTTATGGAAAGAAGGAGTAGTGGTACCCATAGTGAAGAAAGGCAAAGGGGAGGAGGTTAAAGATTATAGGGGTGTAACGCTAATGCGATTATTGTATAAAGTATATGTAACTTTTTTGTCTGAGAGATTGAAGAAAGAAGTTGAGGAAAAAAAGATACAGCCACCGAATCAGACAGGGTTTAGAAAAGGAATGGGGGTTATGGACAGCATATATGTTCTGAATTTTCTGATAAATGAAAGGATTAAAAGGGAGAAAGAGACAATGATAGCAATATTCGTAGACTTAAAGGCGGCGTTCGACTCATTGGACAAAGTCGAGATAGAAAAAGTTATGGTGAAAAAGGGGTTACGAAGGGGCTTAATAAAGAGAGTATCGGAAATCTTCAGAGAAACAAAACGCAGGGTAAAGGTAGGAGAGCAGGTAGGAGACAGTTTCTGGTTAGTTAGAGGAGTAAGGCAAGGATGTCCTCTGAGTCCACTTTTATTTAATATATTAATCTCAGACCTAGAAGAAGAAATGAAGAGAAAGGGATGGGGAGGAGTTAGGATGGGAGAGGAAAGATATATACACTGGCATACGCGGACGATATTGTGTTGATGGCAGAGGATGAAGAAGGGATAACAGGCTTAATTACAGGATTCGAGAAATACTTAGAAGGGAACAAATTGAATTTAAATGTAGAAAAGACAACGATAATGAGGTTTAGGAAAGAAGGGGAAGAAAGAAAAAATGGACTGGGAGATGGAAGGGAGTAAAGTTAGAAGAAGTAAAGGAGTTTAAATATTTGGGATATACCTTGCAAATGAATGGAGATCATAGAGTTTATATAAGAGAAAAGATTAAAAAAGTGGCAGGGATAATGAAACAGATATGGGGAATAGGAAAAAGAAGGTTCAAGAAAGATTGGAGAAGGAGAATGTGGTTATTTGATACGCTGGTATGGCCGGTAAT
>CAKNYM010046787.1:99637-110939 GCA_932195095.1 Andricus curvator | reverse complement strand
ACAAACGCCTGGGTCTTGGATGGTAGCCACCGTACACAAAAGAAGATGTCCTCAACAGGAACACGCCTTGTTTCTTGGACCAAAAAAAAAGTAATGCCACCCTCCTTCTCCTGCAACTGGGACCAGCCTGGTATCTTAGAAGTGGGAGGTGGCGGACTTAAACTCAAAATTTCGTCGTTGCTGTAGGGAAGAATTAGGTGAAGGTCACCGGACTGTAGAAGCCTCCCAGGGTTGGAGGTGGCGACAAACCCTAGTCGATGACGCAACGAAGGGGTAGCGGAAACTCAACTCGTTAGTTGGGGAAGTATTGGTGATCCAGGGGGTGCTCATAGGAATTTTTGTATATAACAGAATAAATAATACGAACTAAATTATTTCTAAAATCTAAATTACATCTAAATTAAGCGCCGAGGAGTGCCGACCCTGCCGTTCGTATCAAGCCACGCAATCAAGAGTATAACTATTAAGAATTTGAGTGAAAATAAATACATTATATTTATTAGGGACGCTCAATTCACTTTTGAGACGTGCGATAAAATTGCAACGTCACATTAGAAAAGGGATGGGGAGAGAGAAGATGGACCAGAATAGCAAGACTTAGATTGGGAAAAGAGGTAAGGGAGGGGATGTATTGGGAAAAGAAAGAGAACAGAAAGAGCAGAATATGAAGGAGTTGGAGGGGTCTAGAGGGGCGAATGAGAAAGAGCGGATATGGAAAAATGACAAAATGAGAATGAGATAGAAGAGAAGTGCAAGTGAAGGAAAAAGGAAACGGAAGTCGCATAAATTAGAAGCGTAAAGATCTGTAAGTAGTTACATGTAGATATTATGTAATAGTATAAGTAGATTAAGATGCGAATGCGCTCGCTCTCACTCGCTCGCTTTCGATCGGTCGCTCACACTTCCGACAGTACATTTGCGCTAGATTAATATAGAAGTAAGGAGCTAGATATAAGAGTTGATGTAAATGGTTGTAAATATTTGTAAATAGTAAGGATAAGGTAATATAAAGTTTGTAGATGGACTTGTAAGTACCCAATTTGTTTAATTGCAAAATTAATATTGTTGCCAGTCGTGCAACGTTTTGAAAATTTAATATTTTTTAGAAAACGCAACATTTGCAATTCTCGCAGAAATTTTATGAGTTGAATTGCAAAAAATGCAACATTTATTTAAAAAACTATAATTTGCGTTATTCATACAGTTTTGCAAATAATATAATAGTTTCTTCTCAATGAAAAGAAGCAGAAACAACATTTTGCAAAACCTTCGGTATTTTCTCTGAGGAGTGATGAACAAAATAATAATTTATTTTAATTTGTTAATTAATTTGTTAATAATTTGTTTCCGATTAATAATGTTGCCAAGTTGTAAACAGTTTGCAACTTTCATTGCAATTTTAATATTATTGCCGGCCGTACAACGTTTTGTGCCAACGGCGATACCACGTTGAAAACACCAGTTCTCGTAATATTGCGTGCTGTTGGCCCGTCGTGGGTGTGGTGGGCCCACATTGGTAGTAAATATCCACCTAGAAACACTACCCGAGTCGGGTAGTGAGGCAATGAACTTTCGAGTTCGAACTGCTAATTAATGTATGTATGTATGTATGTATGTATGTATGTATGTATGTATGTATGTATATATGTACAACGTTTTGCAAATTTGATAATTTTCAGATCTCGACAATTCTAACATTTTATACCCAAAAACGCAACATTCGTAATTTTCGCTGCAATTTTAGGAGTCGAATTGCAAAAAATTTAACAATAATTTAAAAAACGATAATTTGCGCTATGTATTTAGTTTTGCAAATCATATAATACTTTCTTGTCAATGGAAACAAGAAGAAACAACATTTTTCAAAACCTTCGGTATTTTCGTTGGGGTGTTATTAACAAAATAATAATTTGTTTATAATTAATAATGTTGCCGCATCACGGACGTTTTGCAAATTTAATACATGATAGAGACTGAGTTTATAATTACTCACTCAACTTTGCAAAATGTTTTGAATTTTCGTGGAGCAATGGAGGGCAAATTTTGCAAATTAACTTTTTTTAACAAATTGTCGAACCGATCACGTTTTGCAAAATTTGTTTTTATGTTCAACATATAAAAAAACAAACATACAATTTTTTTGAAAACCTTCGGAATTTTTGTTAATTGATCAGCTGTTTCCACTGGTCTATATCTGCAAACAACGTGCTTGTCGCCATTATAATATTCTATTCATTTAAAGTGGTTTCTTGGATGAAGGATTATCATGGATCCTTGGACGTAAAATTGATCCTCTACACAGAAGTTTATGCACATGAACTTGCATAACTTGCTAAGCTTGCGTCTTAGTTCGTCCGTTCTACGGCTTTGTGTATCATGTTGTCAAGATGGCCTTCGAACGCTCAATCTTTAGAACATGAATATTCTGGGTATAGCACAAATAGTGAAAAATGGACAAGAACTTCCTATCGAAATATTTAGGAAATACGAAAAGTAGACAGCGGAGCATTTCTTTACAAAGCAGTGGAGAACGCTGGTGAAACACTTGGTCTCGATTTCAGTATCAAGGGAAGGTTTCATATTTGCGTATTCATACCATCACGGAATTTTTAGCCAATATATTACTGATGATATGTGCGGAGCGTATCACGCGCAACTCGAGCACATTGAAGACATACTGTCTGGAAGTCAAAACTCACGTGGGAACGACTTGCATCCAAAGGGACAATACGGTACTAAGAGTACTTTATTACCATCTCTTTCACTTTTATGATATTTGCCGCGACGCTACCTGCCAACTGTTCACTTGTACGCGGTCTGAAGAGCTTCCCCGCGTATCACAAAAATGCCGAAGCACTTGCGGGAAGATCCACAATGAGATTCATAAACGTCGACGATCGAACGTAACATGCGTATTTGACGTCATACGCACGTTACTGCCAACTGTTAGGGTACCTTTTCACGGACCTCGATTTTGAATTATTCATTGAATTAATATTTCACATAGGGTTCGCATCTAGGTTCTTGATCAATCAGATGTACCATAAACCAACAAGATAACTAGAAATGAATCCTATGTAAAATAATAATTCCACGATTAATTCATAATCCATGGTCCGCAAAAAGGTACCCCTAGAGCATTTTTGTTATTTCGGAATTTTAGTTTTCTAACTGGGGCAATTGGTAACAACGTGCTTATTAAGAAAAAGAAAGGCCTGGGGTACCACTAAATATCAAAAAATGTCCGAAAAATTTGTTGTGTTATAGTTTTAGGTCAAAGGGTAGCCAAAACCGATTGGGCCGCTATTAAATTAGAAAAAAGTGTTTTTTTCGGTAAGGCTACAGTATGACGTATGATTAAATTTTGGAGACATGGGGCCTTCTTAGATGGACGTACGCACGTTATAAGAGTTTCAAAAACTTACCTATAAAAATAATGCCCCTGTTTTAATTTTTCAGCACCAAATTTTGTCAACTCTATGACCCAGGGAGACTTCGTATACTTTTTTTTCAGGGAAACAGCAGTAGAATACATCAACTGCGGGAAGGTAAGTGAACAAAAAATTACGTTATATATGTTTCAAGACTAGTTTCAAACAAGGTTTGGTCTTTTTCTGGCGTGTACCCTTCGGTCTATACCTGCATTACTTTTAATGCAGTGAAATAGACACCACTCTCACTGTGTCTCTGATATAAGAGTAGCTGTCTGTATCAACAGACTAGCCGGCGGGGACAAAAGAACCGTAGTCTTCTGGGGACAAGAAAATATGGGTTTAAGACGTTTTAGGACAAGCCTATACCTGACTTGGTTTTTCTTTTCACGAGGGTGTATGTACGACTGTGGACACTAGGGTGGTCCAAAAATGCATGGCAAATTTTTTTTTCATGCTAGAAGGTACCCCCCCCCCCCATTTGAATCCAAATCCGAAATAAGAAATTCCCTTTTATTTTCAATTTTGATTTTGACAGATGCCGGTTTTGACTTGAAGTTTCCCTTCTAAATTGCATGGGGAAAAATCACTTTTTGGAGTTTTTAGAATAAATTTTCAGGGTTTGGGAAAATTTTAAGGGAAAGTATAGAGGCTTGATGAGAATTATCCAACGCAGAATTCCATTTATCAGATATATGGGTTTGACACCCCTAAGAGACGAAACATGTAAATTCTTCATGAAATCGAGCTTTTGAGCACTTTATTCTCGTTTTTTTTACCTGAAATTATTTCCATCGGTCTAGTGGAATATTTATCAACATTAGTTAATTATTTTTTAATTATTTAAACAAACTACATGTGTTTATAAAACGTTTGGCTTAAGACGATGTCAGAGTACCGTGCCATACCTGACGGCTCAACTGATCCTTCCTATTGTAAGGCGCTCGAACTCGAGCTCGAAACTCGGCGGGGCGTTGTGGTGCTCAACCGGAGGCTACTGTATTATGTTGCGTTGGCACGTTTAAATCAAGTTCCCCATTTAAACCAACCGACACTACAAGTGTGTATGTGATTCTGGCGTTACGTTGCCTACGAACTCTGTTCCGCACCACCATGGAGTTCGAGTAGAAGGCGCGTTTTTTTCACGTGGTGTTCCCCAGTAGGCCTAATCCACTTGTCAATAAAGCATGCGATTTTTGTTTTGTTTTCTATGAGAAAGTATTTAATTAGAATGCATTAGTGTGGATAAAAATAATCCACTTGTCAATAAAGCATGCAATTTTTTTGTTTTTTTTTTGTTTTATAAGGAAGAGTTTAATTAGCATGCATTAGTGTGGATAAAAATAAAGAAGCGCGCGTGTAATATCAAACAAAAGTTCTTTCACTGACCCATGCATACTTCTCCATAGTCGTCAGTCCTAGACACAGCCATTCGACTGATCCGCCTTCTCATATCGCGCTTCACTTTGGACCATTGCGACTCGATGCCCTGCGTGTGAATATTCCTGTCCCACAGGTTAATTAAATTTTTAGAATGATTGACAGTAGAGTATGTAAAATTAATGCAATGTACCACACAATACCCTTTCCATTTTCAATTTCAATCACTTGAAATTGAAACCTTGAAAAAACTTCAAAATTGTATTTCGAAATCGAAAGAAAGACAGAGGAAATCGAAGAAATGTGCATTTTTCAAGTCATTGTTCAGTGTAATAGGTGCTGAGATATCTAAACAGTAGAATACGTTATTAAAATATCCAAAAATTGTATACAGAGTCACATACAAAGTTGTAGTGTCGGTTGGTTTAAATGGGGAACTTGATTTAAATGTGCCAAAGCAACATAATACAGTAGCCTCCGGTTGAGCACCACAACGCTCCGCCGAGCAGCCAGCTCGAATTCGAGCGCCTTACAATAGGAAGGGTCAGTCGAGCCGTCAGGTATGGCATGGTACCCTGACATCGTCTTAAGCCAAATGTTTTTTCCATAAATTCGTCAAACTGGCAGTTTATTATTGGAAGTTCAATGAATAATCATTTATTGTTTATACAATTTAAAAATATTTGAAAATAAATTTTTGTCACTTAACGATAATAAACTGCCAGTTCGACGAATTTTTGGAGAAAAAACATTTGATACACAAATGTAATTTGTTTGAATAATAAAAAAATATTCAACCAATGTGGGGGGCACCGTTGGGGTGTGTTGTTAGGGTTGTCGAACCCATGTCTGATACATGAAATTCTTCGTTGGATAATTCTCAGCAAGCCTCTATAGTTTCCGTTGACATTTTCCCAACCGCTGAAAAAATATTCCAAAATCTCAAAAAAGTGATTTTTCTCCATGCAATTTACATGGGAAACTTCAAGTCCAAACCGGCACCTGTTAAAAACAAAATAAAAAAGAAAATAGGGAATTTCTTTTTTTGGATTTGGAATCAAATGGGGAGAATCGTTGCCCTCTATTTAAGAAACGTGTTTTGGACCACCCTAGTGGACACATATCTCGCCACCACGAGTGAAAGTGTGATTTGTGCATATATATAATAATTTTTCAAAAATTCGAAAAAATTGTGCACTTATGGGACGTTTGAGTTTTTGGGCAACTTTTTTTTTTAAATGCCATATCTATAGTTCTAATTGACCTATTTAACTTTTTCACATCTCAGTTTACTGTTTATAAGATACACTTCAAAATAATGTTTTAAAATTTGGTTAAAAAAATAAAAATCGCGATATCTAAAATTGGCATTTCTTGATCTTCTTTTTTGTTGTCAGAGGAAGGTATATGTTAAGTGTGCTCTACAAACCCTACGAATATTGGAGTGGAACTGCGACTGGTTTTTGAAAAAAAAATTCAAACGCGCGCGGTTCGGCAGGGCAAAAGAAGTGTCTGTGCACAAATTCATATTAAGACCACAATTTTCATCGCATTTCAACTTATTTTCATGGAAGTTAATGCAATTCTAAATACATCGGTATCAGGCAACTTTTGCAAAAAATTTAATACAATTTTATTTAACACAAAAAATGTTAAATAAAAGTTTTTTTTTCTTGAATAGTACCGTTTTCTATAAAATATATAGAGTTATTCCAGAATCGAAGGAAATTCTATGCAGAAATATTTTCTTGTGGGACTGTAGAAGATGAAAATTATATGTAATTTGTTAGAAACAAATAAGTGGCTAAAAATTTATGAAAATTAATAAGTAATTTCTAATCTGATTCACAAATTGGATAAATAATTAACCGTTTCAGTAATTTGTGATGAAATAAAAACCGTTTCTTTTACGGAATCGGCCATAAATTACTCTATAATTACATATAGTTTATGCATTTGATCACCCGGTAACAATTGATAATTGTTTAAACAATATTAATTAACAGATGCATTTTTTGGCTATATTTCGACATATGGACTTCATTTTTTCAACATAATCAACTGTAAATAACTAATTTTGAACGTAATTTCTTTGCCAAACCTTTTTTATCGTTAAAATTATGAAGATTATTAAAGCACGTTTGCAGCCATACAAGACGTGACGTTTGAATTTTTTCTCGAAAACCAGTCGCAGTCCCACTCTAATATTTCCAGGGCTTGTAAAGCACACTGATACCGTACACTAGAAAAAATGCTTTTTTTTAGGTGATGCGTTTTTAATTTTAGTTTTGTTAACCAAATTTTCAAACAATATTTTCTTTTTTGATTTTCTTTTACTTTGGAATGTATCTTATAACAAGTAAATTGAGATGTAAAGAAATTAAAATGTTGTTTGAAGAGTTCAAATATTATTTTGTATCTTTCAAGCATAAATTATTGTTCTTCAGAACCCAGATAGCACACCAGTTTGCGACAAGCTTGCCTGAATCTTGTAATGCAAGATTTGGAAACTCTGCCTACTGTAAAATTTTTATTTTAACATCTAGAACTTTTCTTTAACCACCATTTACTTAAAAAGATCAATATATTCTTAATAATCTGTTCATTTAATGATACGTAGTTGAATTCACAAACATTACAAAATAGATTTGTATTACTCTTATTTCAAATTTATATTTCATTAACTCTTGTAGAGTATTTCAGCATCTAAAACTAATTATTAATTTAATCTGCTTTATTTCAGTAATTATACTTATTTTGAAAGAGTAACGGTACCACAGAAAAAATGTTTGCTGTACAAAGTATAGTAATAGTCATGGAATCTTGGACGTATACCAAAATGTTATAAATCTTCAATGACTTTTAGTAAAAGATTTCAAACGTTTCAATACTAAATGCAAAGGAGTCTTGTAATTTTCGATAATAGTCTGAGGGAAGAATGTTTTGTATTTAGTATACAAAATGTAAGTTTGAAATCAAATTCAGTCCACGATGAATTGAAGAAAAGGATAATTAGAAATTTTTCTTCTATTCCAGCAATGCCAATTTTCTTGATGTGAATAATATAATTTCTGAAAAATATTATTTTCTCTTCTCATTGCGTCGAAATTAAAATTTTTAATATTTTTATTCGAAACTACCATGTTATAAGCCTATAGCGCCCCTAGAAAACTAAGCGTTAGATAGCTTTACCGAACAATATCAGCTACTGAGAGTTTATTCATTCGAAACGCCGCCGCACTGACGGTTTATTAGTTCTACAAAAGGCAACTGAATAACGAACAATGTATTCTCTAACCGTACTGTAGACATATATATTATAAAAAAATCTACGTCGCACCGAACCACTTTGAAAATTTTGCGCCATACGAGATTACTAATCACAACCCAAACAGCTGATTCCCACATCAATCTTATGTTTTCATTTACAAAAATAGAATTCGTGAAACCTTCAATCACATGCAATTACGTCGCAAAGTGTTATAATTTTATATCTTTGTATACTCAAACTCATGGAAAAAAACAACAAAAATGCCACCCTTCAACATAAATGAATAAGTGAAAGAAGCAAAACAAGATTTACTACCCGAAAAATCTAAGGATAAATATGAGCTAGCCTTCGCTAAATTTGACAAATGTAGAAAACAAAACAGAAGAACGTTCGGACAGTGATCATCATCATTATCAAAAAACGTTCACTTCGTAGGACGTTCTCGCACCATTTCAACAAAGGGCTATCTAACGCTCACTTTTCTGGGGGCTCTGCAGGCTCATCAGATGGAGGTTTTGCATAAAAATATCATATATCACTCGTAGGATTACACACGACATTACGCAGGGAATTAAATGTTTGCAGGACGAGTATTAAAACCACGGCCGAAGGTAGCCCTAGGTAGATGACGGGGGTGAGCACCCCCCGCTATGTATAAAGAGATTATTATTTTTTAACGAATTTTCTCAGCTACTGTGTATTAATATCAATAAATTAATATAATATTTAAATCTCTTAAAAATGTTACAGTCAGATTAAAATAATTAAAAGAAAATGTTATACGTAATAAAAAAGAGGTATTAGGCCTGACCCACCTTAAAAAAAGGTAGGTAGGCCGGGCTTCAATGGCCTCCATGCAATTTCAGGCTTGTATGCAGGAATATTTCAATAGTATCTTCTTCAACACGTTGCCGCTTTATGGTCGGAGAAAACAACAGGGAACAAATCCTAATAGGGGAAAAAGTTCAGAAGGCACTGCCCTCTAGAGGAGACTCTTCTCAGACACGATCATCGCTGTTACGACTTTTTCCCCTGTTGTTTTCTCCAACCAAAAACTTGCAATGTCTGACTCGCTTCACAGACTCGAAAATCGTTGTAGAAAATTGTTGTAGAAAGTGGTTGTAGAAAATCGTTGTAGAAAATATCGTATGCACCATGGGAAGCATGCATTTTTTGTCCAGTGCTTTGGCGCCCTCGCTCTACAGCTCGTTCTTGTAAATATCGCACTTGACAAAAAACGCCTGCTTGAATCCCCAAATGAACACTATATACTGTTATTATACATCGCCCGTGCATGCACTATGCGTCGCATATGCATCTCCCATTGTATTTTGAAATGCTTATTGAAACGCTTGTGATAACATAGGTGGAAATATTCGCGTGGATGAAGCATACGTAGAACTTCACATGGAAATCGGGGAAGTCCACGTTAAATTCGAGCTGTAATTTTAAACAAGAAACAAAACATCGAATCATCGTGTGCAATACCACGTAGATTAGCACGTGGTACCTATTGGATAGGTTCCAGAAGCTACGAACAAGATTCTTCTTATAAAGATCGATCCCGACGCAATAGAGGAATATGTCATCCGACTTGTTACTTCCCACAACACCGGAAGACGAGCGAGTCGGGATAATCACTTCACTGAAATCCAGAAGGGAAAAACACTGGTCACTGTAAATGGATCACCTATCACTTCACTTTACGATGATCCGAAAAAGGCACATGCACGAGACACTGTTCAAGAATCACTTATTTTAATTGAGAACACTTTGCGTTCGAGTAAGCCGTGAAACTTTAGAATTCACGGATCGGAATTTGAACCGATCATCAATATCACTTCAAATGATATAGCGTCTGGAACAAACTCCCAACAACTATAAAGCTTATCAGAAATAGTAAACATTTCTCAATTTACAACTTATTTGACATTTTAACTAAATTCAATCGAATAAGCTCAAAAAAGTATTAACAGAGTTCTACGTGGATTTCCACGTGTACTGTTCCAAGGTACCATCCGAATTTTCACGTGAATTTCTACATGTATTTTCACATGTTGTTCCACGCGGATATGTCCACCTGGGGAGAAAACGTTCCTTTCTGGTGGCATTCGGATTTACTAGAATTCTGCTGTCCAAAATTCAATCACCATAACAGCATTTTATATCCGCATTGTTATTGGTTTTGACGAGGCATTCTCTTCTAAAATAACAAAAACACATTTGAATCAGGTAAAACATACAAAATGCAGGTACCGTGATTAGATTTGGGACTGCTGCTTCCGTATGAGTGTGACCAAAGGACCTCTAGTTTATGCGAAGCGTATATACAAGCGTATACAATAAACACATAATGTCTCAAAATTAGGTGTAACTGGGAATTTGCATGTTATATGAAGTTTTGATGTACCAAATTTAACGTTACATTAAAACGCTGAATTTTGGTGAACGATCACATATTACGTAACATTAAAGGGAGGGGGGTTAAAACGTTTGTAAAGCCCATGTTAAAGTTACATACATATACTATAGAAAAAGCAGTCATGCAAAATGCAGTCATTCCGCGACAATTTTTTTGAAGGAAGTTACAGAACAACCACGTGGTCGATGACATGAAAATCCGAAATGTGAACCCTAAAATCTAGACGAAACCCTACGCACTGACTCGACAAAATGAACCGACAAAATCTAAAGCAACTTCACGCGAAAGCACTCTTAAGAAGGGGGCAAGCGAGGCGATGGGCCAGACTGGAAAAACATCAAATCAAGGTCTACCATCGCGTCGCCTGTCGGGTAATAAAAGGATTTACCTTTGACATCCTCCGTTGAATTCTATATTACAATGTCCAAATGTACAAAGTCCACATGTACAAAAAAAATTAACGTCAAGTGGGCGAAATTCGAGTGTACAAAATCCAAAGGTACAAGATCCAAGCGTACAAAATTCTGAGGTATAAACTGATGATCCACTACAATTATACGGCCCTCGTGGCTCGTGTGTCCCATTCCAGACCAAGAACGTAAGTGACAGATTTCATGCGACGCACCAAGACCGTAAACTCGAAGGGTGCTCGCATGAAGGCGTGTTCACAAACCTTAAGTCACAGCACAACTACCGGTAGAACTATGAACTAAAAATTATCGTTGACTAAAGGTGTGACAATATTCGCGAAAACATTAACATAAATCTCATTGGCATAATTAAAATCACGAATTCTAT
>CAKNYM010046787.1:16671-79637 GCA_932195095.1 Andricus curvator | reverse complement strand
AACATTAACATAAATCTCATTGGCATAATTAAAATCACGAATTCTATACTAAATCCTAAATCCTACGTCGGAATCGAAGTTCACCGAGTTTCTAACTACAGCGCGCCTAGTAGAGGGACTGTGGACTTAATGGTAACTAGATAAAACTATGAACTACTTTCGGTAATCGCATATGATAACGTACAAATTGTTACAAACAAATTCTTACTCTAAACCTAGATCCCAAGATTCATGAAACTTAACAAAAGAAGGTTTCACGAATCTTGGGAAGTTTCCAACTTCGGTTTGGCGGGAAAATTCAAAAATAAAAATGTAACCGGCACATCGCGTGAGGTGAAATAACTAAGTATACGTGAACCTAGGCTTGTGAATTTATTATAACTATGATGCGGCGCGCCAATAGCCTAACCTCGACCAGACGCGAGCGCGCATGCGTATATGTTTTAATGAGACTCTCCGCGTTGTTTCGAAACTTTTGTCTCATGAAATCTTTCACAGGTACTTGAATAATTTACGCCTGATGAAAGGTTTCATGGAAACATAACCTCAACTAAATTCTGCGTTACAATATACGTAAGTTACCGAGTTTTACAATTACAATGCACATTCTCGGTAGTCGTTCCCTGACGGTCGAATCTCGGAGTTGAAGTCCAATTGATGGTCCACCCGATGACCGTTGAGACCGCTCTTGTCAAGTTTCCGGTCATTCTCGTGGTTTACTCAATATGACGTCACATGTGGAGGCAATATGGCGTTGCTTAGTGTTCCTTGTAGATCAACCATGGTGATAAGGGAGTCTCTAGTAGTTGTTTTGTATGAACCAAAGCAACTATTCCAGCATGCAAGAATCCCTGGTAATCCTCTGACATGGCGACTCAGCCCTGGTTGTCGTAGGGTCGTTAACTGGTATCGTGACGTCACACCCCGGGAAAGTGGTGCAGTGAGGTTAGTGGAGGGTGGCGGCCGAAAGCGAGTCCAACTATTGGATGTTTGTGGCCCGCCATCTTGTACTGAGATCGAGAAGAATGTGGCGTGGGATGGTAAGGCCATATTGTTTGTGGGTCTTTCATTCAGGGTGTGTTAAACAACTCCCAAGGAACCTCTGCTGCTACTGCCCATCTCTGGCCTCCGTAGTAATTGGTTGGCGATGAGTTCCTTGTGACGTCACGCCTCGATGGCATGGCTCTAAAGGACCGATGGAAGATGTGACCAGGCACGGTACTAAGTTGGCAGTGTGTTCGAAGTCCGCCATTTTGGGTTGAAGTCGGTAACCATGGAGACGTGGGATATCCGAACCATGGTTAATGATAGGTACTTTATGCAGGGTGCGTTAGTGACGGCTGGTGAACCTTAGATGCGGCGATCCATCTCTGATTACCGTGATATTGTTGTCGTAGGACTCGGATTTGACAGGTAGAGGTTATTCATGGAAGCATACAAATATCGGAAGGTGAATGATCATGAATTACAATTTTTGATGAACGCTCTTGGCCGAGGTGACTTCCGCTCTTGGTCAATGGATTAATTTGAAAAATTTATTTTTCCAAACCCGTGAATCGGGAGTTCAAAATTTAAGTGACAGGTAAGTCAAAATTTACCCTGTCACAATAGTTGTACGATAAATTTCCTTATGGTATTTGATCGATGCGTCTTCGCATCAAATCACCCCGGTTCCATACACGTGGACTTACGAAACGGCGCGATTCGATGGCAATTCATTCGATCACCTTTCGCGATCACGATACACTTTCTAGTTCTTGTTTGGAAATGCCGAACATTTCACGCCTCCCGTTTGCTGTAGGGACTGCCTTGGCATTGTGACCCTGGTCGGCGCTGTAGACTCCTTGCTGTCGGATGTTGATGTGCATTCGACTGTTTCCCCAGTTGAGGGTGGTTGTTCTTCTTCTTGGATTCGACCTTTCTCTGACGTTCGGTCTGAACACTCAATCTGGTCGTGCGTAGGGCCCGATGTAGATTTTGCTCTCTTATTAGGCTTTCGGGTTAGTCTCTTGAAACGGAGACAAGTCCGACAGGTAATCAGGAGTAATAGTAATTTAGTACGGCACCAGTATCCCAATATCAGTAATACGAGCAAGGCTAATCCGCTATAAGATCCTTGTATTAATAGGTGTTGTCTCGTATCATCCTGTCTCCGTAAGCTAAGATCATATAGTTGTTGCTCTAACTGTTCCAAAGCTTTTTCTCCTTCCTTATATAACTGTTCATGTTGATTTTCTTTTAAAGGTTCCTTAGGTAAGTCTATTGGCTGAATCTTATGTAATTTGGCAGACAGCAGAGATAGATTTAGATGGATTGATGGTTCGTAAATTGCTATTACGGATTCCCCGGTACGTTGAAAACCTGGAAGGGTTACCTGCGTGGTGTTGAGTTGACATCCCGGTGCGATCTGAATCAGGCCTAGTCCATGTAGTTGAAGATGGTATATGGACTTATCCACACAGTCCAGATTAGCTGCTAGCTCGTTTGATAAGGAGTATATCCATCCATTCAATGATGGTAAAGCCTTCCAATAAGGTTGACTGCCGTAGGATATCTTAATATCGCAATACTTGAACGATGCCATCGTATGTTCCAATGAAAGTTGCGATTCACAATTGTTGTGGCTTGATGTTTCAAAAATGGGGATTTCTCCCGGACAAATGGTTAAGAGTTCCAGTGATTTACATTTGCGGTTCTCCTCCCGAGTCATTAGCAGATAAGTCCGTTGCGTATCCTCTACTGCGATGAATGAAAATTCGGATTTTACATATGCCCTTCCAGAACCGTTTCCTAGGATAGACTGTTGTACAGGTAGCGAATGCATTTCGTACAGTGCATACTCCGTACGATCTAATAACGGAATGTCCAACAGGACTTGTAGTGTTCCGTTATTTCATCCTATCGTTACTACTGCAATATGAGCCAATTTTTCCATGTCCACACGTGGTCCTGGTACTGGAAATGTTAATTTAGGTAGATGATCCTGGATATCTTGAAATATGGGGTGGACTTGTTCCGTCCTTAAGAGCGAAGGATGAAGTTCTCCCTTCCTTGCAGCGTGAACAACATTCATAATTTGGTCTGCGGAACGGATGTATTCGTCTATCCCCGCTTCCAAGGCACGTAATGCTGTTGTCAATGTGGATATGATTCGAAAGTCTTGAATTTCTTGTTGTCCTTTGTTGATCCTGTTGATTGTTTTAAACAATTATATGCGGAGCTGCTCCTGTTGAATTTCGTGTTCCCTGATTACCTTGTGCATGTTGTCCAGTTGTGATCGGATGACATGAGTTTGCTTCCCCACTAGGTGGGATATGTTAGCTTGAGCGTGGTTAAGCTCGTCGATTTTAGCATTCATCTCCTTCCCATCATTGTACGTTAGTAGACCTGCTACAGGTCCAACAATCCCTCCTAGGAATCAGAGCATGGACGTAGCTCTTCGTCTTCTCATACCGGAAGGTAGATTATCTGGCAACTTTTTGGTGGTGTGATATGCCAATTCGTTCGCTTCCCGCTCGATGTCTTCTTGTAGTCTTTTGGCCATTTCTAATTTTGGTTGTAAATGGTATTCCTCAATAGTTTTATTGCAGACAAGTTCATGGTCTGGTCCACAGTATTTGGATAACGTTCGCAACTTATTCTGCCATTCTACTAATGACTCTTGGAGTTTGGTAATGTGCAGAAAAGTGTTGAGCCTCTAGTGACTCACAACCCTGCGCACTGGCCCAGAATGCTCGTAAAACATTCCAGTGCTCTTTTGGAACTGAAGGTTCTTGTAATGCTCTTCAATGGTGCCGTGGACCGTCCAATGGATGTAGCATAGCGACAATAGAGTCTAGATGTGTGCGTGGACGTACATGATTTACTATCTGATAGATTCGTTCTGAACAATTAAACGTTCTGGCTATTAATTCATTATACCGCCTGCATGAGTAAATGACCAAAGGCTTGTAAACCTTCACAATGACGTTCATACCCCGTATATGTAATCATTATGACCTGTATAATAACATTATCAACAGTATGTGACCATAAGTTTGACAGCGTGCTTGGTGAATCTTGTACCATCGTCGGCCCCAAGGATCACATTATGATTTTCCGTGAAATCTACTGTAGTATAAGTACCAACCGCTCGTTTATCAAATTTATCTTTACGTACATCTTTGAAAACTATGACCTTATCGCCGATAACGGCATTCAGGGGCCGTGCATTTTTATCGTATTGTAACTTGGAATATTCTTTACTCTGAATTATGTTTTTAGCGGCAATCTTTTGAATTTCATTTAACCGAATGATCAGATCCCGAAGATAAGACCCGTATGTTTCTAATTTATCTGGTGATGGAAGTGAACTAGGGGTTCGTGCTAACTTTCCATAAACTAATTCAAATGGTGTAAAGTTTGTCGATTCATGAACAGAAGTATTGTACGCGAACATTGCGAATGGCAACAATCGATCCCAGTCATAAAAACCCTCTGCACAGTGTTTTATGTAGTCCGTGAATACAATATGACTATGATCTAGCGAACCGTTAGTCTGTGGCCGGTATCCCGAGGTGGTTAAGTGTTCAACCCCGAATATCGACCCCAACTTTCGTATAAGTTTGCTTATGAAGCATCCTCCTCTGTCTGTTAGAATACAACGAGGAGCTCCGTATTGAGCGAACAGATGTTGTGCCACGGCGTGAGCTACTATAGTAGAATTCATAGATGGAATGGGCACTGCAATGCATAACTTCGAAAAATTGTCTTGCATTGTAAGTATGTACCGATTGCCGTTAGGGGTGGTTGATAACTTTCCCACAATGTCTAGAGAAACCTTATCAAACACCCCCAATGGTGTGTCAGTTATTACCATAGGTTCACGTGTACGCGCCCGCACTAATTTGTTTTCGAAACAACTCTTACAGTTTCTAATGTATTCAGTTACATCGTTACGTAATTTTGGCTAGGTGTACTTTTCACGTGTCCGATTGTATGTTTTCGTTACCCCTTTGTGTCCTCCAAACAAACTATCGTGGTTTTCGGATATAATTTCCGTACGTCTCTCCACGGGAGGAACCTCTACCTTTCCATGGCATATAGTTATAACAGGAGGACCCTTTTGGAATATGTCCGACAACAACTCTGCCATCCCATTTTGAGACATCCTACCTAATAGGTCTCCCGAATTAGCAATCCGACACGTTCCGTGCTGGTTGTATTCTAGTGTTCTCTTTAAATTCCTCAATCCTCGTTTGACTTCATCCCAATCAACATCGTCAAAATGGTTCTGCTTAATAACTATTGAATAAATGTTGTACTTCCCTGAAGGGTTTTGGAATATGTCCGACAACAACTCTGCCATCCCATTTTGAGACATCCTACCTAATGGGTCTCCCGAATTAGCAATCCGACACGTTCCGTGCTGGTTGTATTCTAGTGTTCTCTTTAAATTCCTCAATCCCCGTTTGACTTCATCCCAATCAACATCGTCAAAATGGTTCTGCTTAATAACTATTGAATAAACGTTGTACTTCCCTGAAGGGGTAACTAAAATTTGGCCCTTCTTGGGTTGTTTTGAACATAAACCTTGAGGATTTACACGATCTGTTGCAATTCATAATTTTAAAATTCTATTTGCGGGCTCGCAATCTTCTGAAATAAAATGTGCATAATGATCGCGACGGTATGTTATCGGTTCTGTCCACTCATGTCGGATGGAAGGAACTATTGTTGGATCTTGTACTTTTGATAATTTTGTTGTTGTTGAGATTTCGTTTACTTCTTCTGCGGAAGTAGAGGAGTCTGGATCCAAATACGGTATTTCCACGTCAATGGGTGATCGGGCCAGTGACGCTTCTGGATCCGTCTGATCCTCGCAAGGAAGGGATGAGAGTTGAGATGGCCCCGGTGTCAGGCGATGGGGAATTGGGCCTATGATATGATCCACCTCTTCATCGACCGACAATGAGGTTTCTTGATTTCTTTTTAGAGTAGGAGTTGATTGTGCGAAAGGCATAGGTACTATTGTTGGAGTTTGAAACAACGATCTTAGTGATGGTTTCTGACCTAATATTGGTTTTTGAAATGACTCTAAAAATTTATTCACTCGGTCTGGTAAAGAGTCATCGGTCCCTACGCAAGGATCCATGTTCTTTAGATAGAGTAGAAGATCCTGGTCGTCTTCTCCCTCCGAAACCGCAGTAACATTTACTTGAATAGGTCCAACCGGATATGATTGATCTAACCCTTCATTATCCCAGAAATAAGATTGATGTTCTGTAAGCGTTTTATCAAACTGCGCTACAGATTTCTGAATTGCTCCTTTCATGTCGGGAATCCTCACCATCTCTGCTGATGAACCGTGAACGGTTGGCACGATGTTTTCTTCGTCATGACTGCCACTGTCTTCGCTACTGATGCAGTTTGGACTGAGGTTCACTAGGAGCTAAGGCTTCTTTCAGTTCTTCAAATTCTATTCTATTAACTACTGGTTTCCCATCGGCGGTCTTCCACCCATTGGCTTCCCAAGCAGGTATCCACTTAGTGCAACTATCAATGAGAAATTTATAATCTGAGAATATTGATAATTTAGTGACTCCATTTTCAGTAGCCTTTCTGGCTGCAGCTGTTGCAGCTTGTATCTCGGCAGAGTTATTAGTTTGCCGCCCTTGAGCAGGTTTAGAAACATTCCATGGGTGATCAGGGCCAAACCACACCCCTATGCCTCCCTTAAGCTCCCCTTTCTGATTGTGAACGCAGGCCCCGTCTACATATACTTCAGTTGGTTGAACATTTTGAGCAGAGAACCATAGGTTTGGTAAATAAGGTGGAACTTTCTTTACTGTAATTTCTTTCGATGGAATTACAAGAGTTGGTTTTAGACTTGGAAGGACGCTATGATCTTTTCTGAAAACGGGCGCGCTGGAGTCTTCGCTATCTTCGGATGAAGCATCCTCAAAAGATGAATTTTCCTGAATATAGGCAGGTGTTTTAGGCTCATTTCCCTTTCGTAGCCTTTTTTTTCAGTCTAGTTGCTATCGAACTTCTGTCCAAAGCAGGCTCTTTGTAATGGGTAGGGGGTTGATATGTCTTGTCCGAATCATCAACGGAAATTCCCGGTAGTCTTTTTCCTCGTCCCCTTGCGGCTTGAGTCACAGATTGTTCTGGTGAAGCCGGCAATGTTACTAATGGTTTAAGGACTCTTTTTCCTACTGTAGGTTTGCCCTTGGTTTTAGGCAAGGTGGAACCTGTAATAGAAGACTTTTGTTTCTGAACCGTGGATTTGGTTGTTAGACCTGAACTAGTTGATGGTTGTAACAACGGTGAGATTTGAAATTGTGTTTGTGGTTTACCTTCTTTTGAACCGCTCGCCTCAGTTGGGTTCGATTTAAGTGGTAATACTCGGTGTATAGACAACACCGATGGGGATTCGAAAGCTGATTTCTTGTGAGTAGTGGATGTGACAGTAGACGGTCCAGAAGATTCAGCGTCATCCCGACTTTCGTTAATGTCCTCCTCGTAATAGCCTATAGGGTTCCTAGAAAGGGCTTCGACACCGCGGTTCAATTTTCCTTTCTTGTATTCAAATTTAAACTGGTAGTCCTTTAGTCTGTATCTGCAGCGGATGAGACGGGGCCCTGGATTATCTGCATAGGTAATCAAGTGAACCGGCTCATGGTCGCAGGCCAGAATAAATTCCCTACCATAGAGATATGGTCGCAAGTTATCAATGGCTTATTCACTATTTAAACGCGGCACTATGATCTCTATCTCTCTCACCGTCTACGTGTAGTTGCTATTTGGATCATTAATCAAGCAGCTTTATTTTCTAAAAATGTTGAAAAATGTTATATGCACTTGACGCGTATACATTTAGAGAAACCGATCGAAAAGTTTTCCTTTGAATTAATTTGTCTATTCCGAAATTTTAAAAGAGTTCACAACTCTAAGTAAAAGAGCAATATGCAATTCCAATAACTGCTTGAATTGTGCCCCGATGTGTACTGTTCTACACGATGCTGTACAATGACTGGATTTCAGCGTGGCCATCGATGTCATTGAAAGAGATGCTCACCATATTGGAAAAATAGGGGGAGGGGTGGGGGAATCACATTCTTCATTATTCTTATGATGAGGCATGCAACTTCCACCACTTACCAGAAGTGAGGGGGGGATGACGTCGCAGTTCAGTATTCGATCTATAGTCACACTATTAGAATTGAAATTTTATTGAAATACTTCTTTTCGAAATGACAAAGTAAAACCAATTTTGTACATGTAATTGCAAAGAATGTATTAATCGATAGAAAAATATATCACATACAAAGTTTCTAAATTCAATTTCCTGAATTATTTTTAAATTTTGTTCATATATTCATTTAGGTTTGTCAAATTTAATAAAAAATGTTACTTTATTTTCAAGGCATCTTTATAAAATTTACGTAAACCACAGTGAAATTCATTCAACCACCAATAATATTTTATGTACAAGCAAATTGAAACAGGTTTCAGAGTCAATTTTATGAAATTTCAATAACTTTTGCTTCAAAATTAAGTTTCGTGTCCATTAAAATTAATAAACATGGTCTCAAATTAATTTTCAAAGCCAAATTCATGAAATCTTAGTGACATAAGTCATTAAAAACTGGCTGAATATTCAGGAAACCTCCAGCAGTGTATCATGAACATTGGTAAAGATCATTCAAAGACGATAATTAAATAAATAATTATTTGTTTAATTATTTTAATTTAATTTAATTATTTTTTTATTATTTAGTTATAGTTAAAGAAATAACTATTTGTTAAAAATGAGTAACTTATTAATGGTCAAAACTGAGTCTTTTTGTGTTACTAAGTCTATTGCGTCATCATCTAAGTCGATGACGATCGATTCGGGGGTTGGTTGATTTCTTGTGGGGTTACTGGTAGCTGGCTGAGCTCTTTGATTTATGGCCCGCGAAGCATTTCCCAGAAAGGTGTTGATCAGTGAGTGGAAATTCTGTTCATCTTTTATTTCATTAAATATATCCTCTTTCCTAAGAGGGGGAGGATCCACGAAGCGAATATATACGGGCATATCGACTGCCTTTCCGGAACACAAAATTACATTTTTAACTTCATGAGTAATTGTTTTAGTGGCCAAAAATTTTTCAGCAGCCTCACATACACATACACATACTTGCACATACTTGCAAGTTTTCTCTCTTCAAACTGTTCAAAAACTTAGTTGGAACCAACCAAAAAAAAATTATAATAAAAATTAAAAACTATGTCCCTCGGTTAGAATTGGTAATTTGAATCCGTTCAAGCAATCGCCTTTCCGCGTTAGTTACTTGAACCTTAGAAAAGGTTTCGGAAGCCGGAGGCACACCCAGCCTTTTTGCAATTCAGATTATAAATTCGACCAATGGAAGAAGAAGAAAAAGATAATGAATAACTGTCAACTGGAATATTTAATTCGAACCCGTTCAAGCAGTCGCCTTTCCGCGTTAGTTACTTGAACCTTAGAAAAGGGTTCGGAGGCCGGAGGCACACTCATCCTTTTTTTTTGCAACTCAAACTTTCAATAATATTAGAAGAAAATATGTTTCGAACGATTAGCACTCTTAACAGAAGGATTTTATTCTGACCCGTCCAAGTAATCGCCTTTCCGCGTTAGTTACATGAACCTTAGTGGAGGTTTCGGAGGCCGGAGGTGCACCTAGACTCCTTGCAATCAAATTAAATTCTTCTCCGAAGGAGATGCCAGTGAAAAAATTGTTTAAAAATATTTTGAAATATTTCAAATAAAATTCGCAGTTAAAATTTTAAACTACAGCGAGGTAGAAAAATTGCACAGCAAACACCTTCTGTAACACTTGTCAACTGAATAAATCGGTAGACTAAGATAGATTGGAAAAAGTGAAATAGTAAAATTTTGAACTTTAGCGGTACCAAAGTAGGATTAAATAATTTTGCAAAAACAAAATTGCAATCCCAACCGCTGCCACCAATTTTTTGTTCCGAACCAACCTGCCTTCGAATATTTAGATTTTAATTCTTTTTCAAAGACGCTGAAAATTATGGTAGTGGGGGATTTAATTCAATGATTCGCCCGGAGGTATTTCAGACAATCACCTGAGATTGCTCCCAGATGTTTATTATTATTTTTGTGGGATTTGTTTTTAATTGCTGTTTCCTAGAAGTACCTTGGCCTCCGTCCTAGAAAATTCTTGAAATTGGGCTACGGTCGAGAATCAACTTTCAATTCAATGTGATAGGGTTCCAAACAAAATTGCAAAAGTCCTGAGTTTATTAATTTTACCAAGTTTTACATGTTTTTCACAACAACAAAAAACAAGAATATAAGAGTTAAACTACCTTTACAACTACCGTCTAATCCCCGAGCGTAGGAGTTTTGCGGGCCGAATTCAACATTTTCTTTAGTTCTAACGCTCAAAACGTATGTAAAATTTCGAGAACTGTCGTTCTAGTTAACGTGACCGGGACGCAATAGACAGGGAGAGAGATAGAGAGCGAGGGCTCGTTACAATAAATAGTGGGTAAATTACTTCTGACCTTTTTTGTTGCATGGTAAATTAATCCTTGTTTTGGTCCACTCCTCACCATTCACTACTCACACGCGCCGCCCAGTCGCCCCGAATGTTCACTCAATTGAAACTATTGTGTGTCGAAATTTCCCATAGTTGTTCGATCAATTTCCTTATGGTGTTTGATCGATGCGTCTTCACATCAAATCACCCCGGTTCCACACACGTCGACTTAAGAAACGGCGCGATTCGATGGCAAGTTATTCGATCACCTTTCGCGATCACGATTCACTTTCTAGTTCTTGTTTTGAAATGCCGAATATTTCACGCCTCCCGTTTGCACTTAGCCGGTTATTATCGCGTTTTGCGTTTGTACTCTTTACATCCCCAAACCCCCCATAGCACGCCTTTTTTCGGTAAACTAAACCTTCCGGGCGACTCCGCGACGCGAGCGCGTAGGCCAGTACGGATGGAGCGGGGAAATAATTTAAAAAATTTCCCTTTTATTCCCATCTTGACAACCTCGCCGGTCAAGATGTCAACGAAGAATGCTCATGAGTCTTGGTGAAAATCAGACTCGTTAAGGTAGGGGTATCGGTATGATGGGAGAATACAATTTTGGTTTCTGCTGATGGCCGTGGGAATGATCGCAGGATACGGCGTGCTGCTAACAACGTATCTGTGCAAAGTTCTTGAATTTTGATATCCACGTGATTTGCAGCGGATACGAAAACACTGCCTCTATGTAATTTGATTTTCGCTAGGTTTGAAAATATCGCTTCTGAGATACTGACGGGAAAGTATGTCCATTTTTGTCACAATTCGCTGAATACTTAATCAATTATAACATTATAGCGTAATCATTTAGAGTTTTCCTATAATCGACAGCAACAATCAATAGTAGTAAGGGAAACTCACCTTTTATGTGAATATTTAGATTTTATTTCTTTGAAAATTTTGAATCTAGAAAAAGAAATATTTGTTACATATATTAATTAATCATTTTTTAAATCATTGTCGTGTATGCCCTTGGGGTGTGAGACAACCCGTATGACCGTTAAGGTTAAGAGTAATCTAATATTTCAGTAGACATATATAGTTTAAAAAAAGTGTTGAACAACCACCGCAGTGTCCCACTGGGTGCAACTGCCATCTGATAATGACACCGGCTTCCAGTAGAACCGCGGTAAATCACACGGTAAAACTTCAACTGTAACCACGTCTCACGACCGTGAAATAGGTGGTTACAGTCTGCGACGGATTCAATACGATGATCTGGCAAAAGTCTCGTGCATCCTGAGGACAGGGAGCGACCTAAGGACGATCGCCTTCTGCATCTTTCCCGCAAGCTTCTTAGAATTTTGTTGACACGCAGGGATGCTTTGCAGGCTATTAATCAGTGAAAGCTTGGCACCTCCAAGAGTCCCGATGATCAGGACGAGTGGCTCAACAGAATATTCCGGGCATAAACGTCGCAAATTCCTTATAAGGTAAGGAATAATAATAATAATACATCTCTTTCTTTTCATTCTCCTTGGCTATGCTTTTGTCAGCTGGTGCCGAAAATTCGATAACAAACATGGTTCGCTTTTCGATGTCAAAGCGAATTACGTCAGGCCTTGAATGCGCAACATAAACAATTGTCGAGAATATGAAGTTCCAGTATATGCGACACTTCTCATTTTCGGCATTTAACTCTATTTCCTTAGGGGCGTTTAGCAGAGCGGTATTAGGGCTGATGCCGTAATAGTGACAGAAACGATAATAGAGCACTCTTAGTGCCGCATTGTGCCTTGACATGCTTTGACATGCCCAGATGAAACCCTCTGTGCTTGACTTCAATCTGGGTGATTTAAGGAAAGCAAACGTAAGCTCATACGACATTCACTGATCCTCCACATTTGTTTGGAAGATGCCGTGCATCCTCTTGTCGAGAAGCTGTTTTTGGAAGTTTTTCTCCTGTGCTTTCTTAATCCTGGCCTTCAGGAGTGAGTACTCGTGTTGGATAAGATTTGATGCATTTTACTCACCCCTGATATTGAAGTCAAGGCCGAGTATTTCAGCAGCCTTATCCGCTGCTTTATACAGAAACGCCCCTTTGCCCACTTCTTCGTGTTTCCTGACCATTTGAAGAAGAGGGTCTTGTCCATTTGCGGCTATATGTGGTGTACCCAGAATAATACTGTTGTGCAGACATTCAAGATTCAGTATTCCGCGACCACCTTGACGGCCTGAGCTGTAAAGTCGCGGAACAGAAGACTTAAGGTGCATGCTTTCGTTTATGTGCATAACCTTTCGGAACCCGATATCGTGGAATCTGAGCTCGTCCTTCGTCCATGGAACCACTCCAAATGAATAGAGTACTACTGGGACGACAAGCATGTTCGTCGCAGATACTTTGTTCCTCGCCGCATTTCTCTAAACCGAACTCCATTCCAATCTCTAGAGTGCACTCTTTGTCAATGTCTAGAGCTAGATGCAGTTTCTCCTGATTTTTAGCATAGATCTTAAGATCATCCATGTAAAATACATGAGTGATCTTATGTTTCCGATTTCCAGGTTTGCCGCAGAGGTACCCTTCGGGATGGCGAAGTGCGAGAGGTAGTGGCAATAATGTGAGGCTAAAGAGGAGAGGGCTCATGGTGTCGCCCTGAAACACACCTCTCTGAAAGGTGACACTGTTAGTGATCACACGATGTTTTCCAGATGAGATAGTAAATCTGGTTTTCCAAAGCGGCACTAATCTCTCTATGCAGCTCACGATCTGCGGATGAACCTTTAAGCTTTCCAACAGACAGATGATAAGTCTATGGGAGGTTGAATCGAAAGCTTTCCGGTAATCAATCCAGGCCATCGATAGGAATCGCTGCTGGATGCT
The DNA here is from genome assembly GCA_932195095.1 of Andricus curvator. Taxonomy (NCBI): domain Eukaryota; kingdom Metazoa; phylum Arthropoda; class Insecta; order Hymenoptera; family Cynipidae; genus Andricus; species Andricus curvator. The sequence continues at coordinate 66,245 of CAKNYM010046787.1, read as the reverse complement.
GCGTCTTTACAAACACAGCTATCGATGAGCAGGTTCTCCCGACATCCTGCTACGCCTTTCTTTGAGCCGCATTGTTCATACATCTCTCGTCACACAGGTCGAATTGTCCGAACAATCCTATCATTTAGGTTAGCTGTGAAGATCTTATACAGTGTGTTCAGACAAGTTATTGGCTTGTAATTCTTAGGGTCAGCTAAGTTGCTCTTCTTCGACAGGAGCACTGTGCGCCCTTCCACCAACCACTCCGGAATAGGCTCTTCCGACTTTAGATATGAGGTGAAAATTCGGGCCAGATGCTGGTGGGTTGAAGGAAACTTCTTCCACCAGATGGTCTTGATACCATCTGGTCCCGGAGCAGAATAGTTCTTCATGCCTCTTAATACGTTTTTCACCTCCTCGGTCCTCCTCAGGTTTTATGAGGGCATTGCACAGTTCCTTGAAGCTGTTTATGTTCTTTGAGCCTTCTTCAAGTGGATGTTGGACTTCGTAGATTTCTCTCCAAAATGCTTCGACCTCCTCTGGTTTGGGCGGATGGTGGACAGTAACTGGAGGGTCTTGGAAGAGTCAAGATGGGTCAGACAAAAACTGTTGATTTTCTCTGACCCACCTCTCTCTCCGCTCTAGACTTCTCCTAGCTTTAGATAGTACCCGTGAATCCGACCGAAGATGGAACGCATCTTACGTTGGCATTATTAATGATTATTATACATATAATTATAATTATGATATATCATATGATTATATAATATACATACATACAAAAAATCATCTTAACATAGCTGAATGATAAAAATTTCGACATCGCCAAAATAACGGACACCCTAATATAAATTTAAAAAAAGGTTTAAACAACCACCGCAGGGTGCCACTGAGAGAAACTGCTATCTAAAAATAACACCGGCTCCCAGTAGAACCGCTGTAAATCACACTTATAGCCACGTCTCACAACCGTGAGATGGGTGCTCACAGGGCACGATGAAATCACAACGACAGGCCGGCGAAACCCTCGTGTGTCTTGAGGACACAAAGCTACCCAAGAATGATAGTTTTCTGCAACCATCTCGCAAGTGCCTTGGCATATTTTTGGCACGCGGGTATGGCTTTTAGGTGACGATCCAGTGATAGTTTCGCACCTCCGAGAGCACCTGTCACAAGGACAATTACTTGTACCGAATATTTTGGGTACAGTCGTTGCAGCTCCCTTTTAAGGTCTTGATACCTCTCCTCCTTTTCTTTCTCCTTTGCAGTGATGTTGTATTTGGACGGAGCCGAGAATCCGATCACGAATATAGTTCGTTTCTCGAAGTCTTGGAGAATTGAGCGTAACGGTCGAGGTGACCCCTTCCCCTCCCTCCTCCCCCCTGAAGGAGTTACCTAACCCTTTCCCTAGCTGCTCGTTGGAACAACAATGACAACACCAAACCACGAAAGAGTTGTAGAAGCGGTTCAAAAGTATCGAACGGGCATAGCACCCAACAATGGATCGGCAAACAGTGCCGATCACCCTATAGTTCGGGGTGATAGAAATAATTTAGATGGAAACACGACGACGAACCGGCGAAACGCCCAAATTGAGTGGACGAATTAGCTCTAGGATGACTTGCTAGGCTGTTACGATGTCAGCATTATCCCTGTTCACGGAGGCTTTATGGCACGTATTGCACACTCTGTGATCTTTGCGAAGTCAAACCAACTACCTCCGGAAAAATGGATATGTACGCATCTTCTGAGAGATGATCGCGATTTCAAGACAAGGTTCAGTTTATGGTACTGCGAGAGCTTTGACTGATTAAAATCGAAGGCGAAAACCGACGTTTGAGCAAAAGACCACAAGATACTTGTATCAACCGAACAAGGTGATTGGATGGGAAAGACGGAATGCGTCCTGTGTTCAGTGTGTGATTGACTACATAACGTCTTGTAGATCGTTCATGGAAAGGGTTCAAATTTCGCCCAAGAATTGAGGATCTACAATCACATACTGAACAAGTCAAAGCTGCTGACATTCAAGCAGCATATTGTTGACAAAATCCGGGTATTATCTGACGCAAGGAGGAGAATACAGTAGAGGGAGAGATGGGAGAGAGTTATACAAGATCATGAAAACACTGGAGTTCAAAGAAGATACTAATAATATCATCCGCTTCAAGGATTTTTGCGGCAACCTCATAACATCTGAGAAGGAATGTCCATCAATTACTTCCGAAGAGGTGAAAAAAGCACTTAGGGACACGAAGAACTTTTCCGCTGAAGGACCAGCTGGTATTTAGAAATTCCGGTGGAAGAAATTTACTTCTACACACAAACATCTGGCATGCATATTCACCTCATATTTAAATACGGAAACGCCCATTCCGCAGTAGCTGGAGTTAAGACGTAAAATTTGTGAAGGAGTTTCTGCGATGCAAGCCTCTTCTTCGAGAGATTTGATCTTCAAATTTGTCGGCGTTGAACAAAGTATCTGCGACTAACATGCTTGCTGTCTCGGTTCTACTCTACTCGTGTGGAGTGTTTCAATGGACCACGAACGAGAATACGGCCCTTGATATTGCCACGTGTGAGATCATGCATATGCATGTATAACAGCTTCCATATTAATTCGTCCGTTCCGCAATTATACATCTCAACTCGTCAAGGCGGACGAGTAATTCTGAATCTCCAATGTCTTCATAACCGTAGTGCTCTCGATACACCTTACATCGTTGCAAATGGCAGAGATCCTCTCCTAAAAATGGTCAGGAATCATGAGATGATTGGCAAAGGAGCGTTTCTTTACAAAGGCGCGCAGCCGGCGGCCGAGATACTTGGCCTGAATTTTAACACCAGAAGTGAGGAAAGTGCATTATTCTATTTAGATATCTCACTAGAAAGAACAGTCTTTGTTGAAGGAGTAAACTTTTGTTTTCCTCAGATAATCTGGACTTGATTGTGGCGACTGTACCCAGAATATTTGGTTAAAATTACTGTCTTTTTAATCGGTGCTCTCGGAGGTGCGGTACTGTCACTGATTCGTAACCTCAAAACTATACCTGCCTTCCAAAAATATGCTACCGTGCAGCTTTGTGGCATTATTGAAGCACCCCATGAGACGCAGGATTTCTTGATTGAGCTCCTCAATGAGTTGAACGGTAGCAGGGGCAGGTTCCGGCGGCGGCAAGCCTAACGATTGTCGACCATGTGATAGTCGCCCCGCTACATCCTCCCGATCCAGTTCCCGCAGGTCCGTAGCATCTCGTGTCACTGCCATATGAACCTGTTTTTCCACCGAAACTGCTAGGTGCGATGATGCTAGTTATTGTTGCACCTGCTTCTCGATTTTACTTATTTCGACCTTGGATATAAGCTGGCGCCACCTAATGGATCCTAATTGATCAGCAAGATGTTGATCGGTCACTCTATGGGCCAGCTCGAGATGAAGATCCACGGAGAGACGATGTCTTTCGCCCCTCACTGGTCCTCCTGTGCCGTTCCCTGAAAGTGAGATGTGATCACGTCTCCATTTATTTGCAACGTCCACCTGATCTTTTTTTCTGACTCCGCACCCTGGAGTTGCTGGCGGAATGCAGTCTCAACCTCAGATCATATTCGGTTGATAGTTCTGTTAGGGAGGAGGTTCTCGTCTATTATTTGACGCCTTTGTTGTTTAACGTCGTCTTGAGTCACTGTCTCTATTTCCGGAAAAATCGCTACAAATCGCTCCTATCGCGTGTTTGAATTGGCAGCGCATCAAGTGCTCATCATGATGGGTTTGAAAGTTGATGCGCTGCCGTGGCATTCCTGTTCAAGTGGTCGGCTGAGGGCTCCCAACCGAAGCATCCTACGCAGGCGCTTACCTACAGGCAGCTTACCACTTCTTGTCGATGTTCTGGCTGGACAGTAGCCCTTTCCGGTATCTCGGTGAGATCTACCTGTCCATCACGCAACTCACCACCACCGGCATGCATACTGCTACCCCCAGCTGTGGCACCAGGGACGCCCCGAACATCCTCGGACAGAGACCAACGACGATATATATTTTTTTTAACTTCTCCATTCTTTGTATGGGGTTTTGGGGCTCCTCTGAGTCCCTTTTCTCTTCGTTATCTACCGTGTCTGGCATGGGAAAGCCTACCTGTCTAATAACAGGTTCTCCCTGCAACCTGTCAGCCCTCTCTTGTATCCACGTTGTTCAACTATTGCACTCCATACCGGCTCGATAGATGTTAATATCCTCTCTTTGAGGATGCCAGTGAATAGCTTGTAGCTGGTGTTTAAACAAGCTATGGGCCTGTAGTTCTTTGGACTTGACAAATCTCCAGTCTTAGGAATCAATACCGTGCGTCCTTCCACTAGCCACTGCGGGACGGGTTGTTCTCCATTATTTATTATGATTATTACTATTATATAAGAGTGCTAAGAGTACTTTATCACTATCTTTGTCGCTCTTACGGTGTTGGCCGCGACCCTGCCCTGCCGAACGCTTCGAGGGAGATAAAGTCAATTGTCCAAAACACTTGAGGCTTGACATCGTTCTCCAAGACTTCAAGAAAAGAACTATATTCGTGATCAAATTCTCGGCTCCGGTCGACTACAACATCACTGCCAAGGAGAGGGAAAAGGAGGAGAGGTATCAAGACCTTAAAAGTGAGTTGCAACGAATGTACCCGAAATTTACGGTTAAAGTAATTGTGCTTGTGATCGGTGCTCTCGCAGGTGCGAAACTATCACTGGTTCGAAACCTTAAAGTCATTCCGGCATGCCAAAAATATGCCAAGGCACTTGCGAGATGGATGCAGAAAGCTGTATCCTTGGGTCGCTTCGTGTCTTCAAGACTCATGAGGGTTTCGCCGGCCTGTCGTTGTGATTTCATCGTGCCCCGTGACCACCCCTCTCACGGTCGTGAGACGTAGCCATAGGTGTGATTTACCGTGGTTCTGCTGGGTGGCAGTGTCATTCTTAAATGGCAGTTACTCCCAGTGGGACCATGAGGTGGTTGTTTAACTCTTTTTACATTATGTATTATAACCCTTATTTTGAGTGACATTATTTTATTTGACATAATATTGTTAATTTAAATTCTACCTGCAAGTTCACTGCGTTGAGCGCCAGCTAATTTCTAAACAAAGTTAGCAAAAGGGGACCAAAATATCGACTTGATTCAGAACATCTTCCATGTATGAATAGGGGTTATAATCTTTTGTTATTAGAGTGACTAGGCCCTACTAACTCAGATGTAAGGGATGCGGAGAGGGAGTTGATCAGGATTGACGTGACATGTTGAAGGATAATAATTGTTCACGAGTGGCTTTCATTTTAACTCGTGTATTTACAATATGAATGAATTGACTCACTGGGCTACCTGAAATCATCGCTACATGTTTGACTTTCATTCCGAGTTGCATACAAAAAAATTACTCTGATTTGCGATTCCGAAGTTCAATTTTAATTGACGAAACATTCCACGAATTTCTATCAGGCGAAAGTCTCTGATTAATGATTGGCACGTGCCCGCGATGACGGTTATTCATGATCAGATGCTACGTAGTTGGCGTCGGACATTTTACAAGACCGCGTGGTCGAATTTGTCGAGTTTGAATCACTGAATTTATACCGAACAGGAATCGCGAGAATGCATTTTCAACCTCGATTTTTATTATGACTACGTGAAAAAACAGCCACCGGTCAGCCATTGCTGACGACTCTTAAATTTTGGCTTTTGTAGCCCACTCGCGTACACATTGAAGTCACAAGAAAGTAAGTAATACGATTTTTGTTTAAACAAGAGAGATATCGAGACTGAGAAATTAGATGAAAACCACCTCACCTGAGATAACCCTTCTTCCTCTCAATGAGCCACGTCCCAGTGGCATTTTTCTTTATGAAAACTCGAGAATTTATTAATAATTAGCAGAAAATGCTGCGTGCTACGTGAGCGTCGACCTAAGAGTGTCGATCGTCGAAGATGCTCGTCCCCAAGGACTTACAAGCATACATTCCGTCCTGCGTTTTCAGTCGATCAACAATAATGATCGACAGGTGGTTGACTCGAAGTTTTGATTGATTGGTTCGTTGAGAGCACATTTTACTCCAACCAATCAACCCCAGCTGCTCGCAGGCAGCTGTCAGAAGTTTTACTCTTAGTTCGAGCCTCACGAGTAGTGATTTGAAATAGGATTTTAATAATTTTTAAATTATATAAGTGGCCTAATGCCATGTTACAATATATATATATAAGGAAATTCCGTTCTTTAGATCACTATGCTGGAAGATTTTCTTTTACTAGTCCTTCTAGTAAAAACGAGTAAAACTACTAATTTTATTAATTTCATTTAGTCCTCTCACTTTGGACGTGAATATCTCGGGGACGAAGAACGATACGAAATTAAGCTAAACTGCATGTAAGCTTGGGTTTATTTTAGCGTTGAGTACATTTTGAACAATATTTCTCATAAATATTGCGACGAATTGAAATGAAGATGATGATGATTATGGTATGACGATATTTTAGGCTGTTTACTCTCGGGTAGCAAGAGTTTGCAAACATGATCGAGGAGGGCCTCACCGCTTCCGCAACAGATGGACATCTTTTTTAAAGTCTCGCCTCAATTGTTCAGTGACTGGAGATTTTCCTTTTTACTTCAATGAAATACGTAAGTGTAATTAATTCTGATTTTTTCTAAATTTTCAACGTGGATATCAACGTTGATATCAGCGTAATTTGGAACATGATTTCAACGTTGCTTTTAACGTTACTTTCAGCATTGATTAAGTCCATGTTAGAGACAACATGAAAAGCAGCGTAAATATAACACAGACCTGCATCGATTTTGTGTTTTGAATGGGACAGTTTCTATTTATTTTCGTGCACTGAACACGAATCGGTGCTTAAGAAATATATAATTAAACAAAGTTAGAAAAACAAATTTTCATTAAAATCTGCTAATGAAAAGGATTTCAAGTAGGAAAGAGATGAATAGGATGAGGGAAAGAACTGAATTGATAAGAGAAAGAATCATAAAAGATAAAAGAGTTGAGTAGGGAAAAAATGGGGGGGGGGGGAGGGGCGACAGGATGGGAAGATACCACATGGCGAGGAGGGCGGGAATGAAATGGTAAATGTAGAGGAGTTCCTCCAGCTAGATTTGCGGATAGGGGGGAAATAAGGATGTGTAAAGGCAGGGTACGAGCAGAAAAGGGGTCTTAGTAGTGGAAATGGACTTACGGGAAGCGAAATATCAAGTTATGAGAAAGAAGAAACATACGAAGAAAGGCAGATCCAAAGAAAGATAAGAGAAGTAGCTAAAGAGGAAAGAAAACAAGGAAAGACTTTCAGGGTAGTGTTTCATATATTATGCACACAAGGCATATGGTATAGATGGAATAAAGAGAAAGAAATATCAGAGAAGGGAGAGAGACTTTTTTTGAAATTAGGAAAATGGGGAAGAGAATAAGTTCAAGGGTAAGAGTAAGAGAAAGGAAGAATGAGAGGGAATCCGAAATGGGTACAAGAAAGAGAAACTGAGGTTAAGGTGGCCTTTTGGAATGTAGCAGGAATAAGGAAAAAAGATTGAGAGTTTTAGAATGACATTGAAACGTGGGATATTTTAGGATTAAAGAAAACATGGATAGAAGCAAAAGACTGGAAAAGTGCAAAAAGCACATTACCCGAAGGCTTTAGATGGGAACTTCAAGGTCGATAAGGAAAAAGGACAAATTTAGTAATACTGAAGGAATAAGAACGGGTGTCAGGGAGAATCGAGGAAAAATAGATAAAAGGTACTTTCGATCGAGCGCAGGAGTGGAAGATAAAAATAAAGAGAAGGTGATACAATATAGTGACAACTTCTAACGGGAAGGGAATGAAAAATGCCAAAAAAAGAAGTAGAGAGTTACATGAGAGAGGAGGAATAAGAGATTCTAATGGTAGGAGGGGACTGGAATGCAAGAATAGGAGAGAAAGGGAGTGTATATTCAGAAGGTGAGTATAATGAGAAAAAGTCTAAAGACCTGGTACATAATAACGGAGGAAAATAACTATTAGGGTTGGCCGAAGAAAGGGGCTACCCTATGTTGAATGAAAACAAAAAAGCAGATGTGAAAGGCGAATTTTCTTACACAATGAGTAATTTGGCAACTGCAATAGATTACCTAATCATCAACATGGAGAAGTGGGGAAGTATACGAAAAATGAAGATAGAGGCTAGAGTGGAGTCGGTTTATCGACCGGTAGGGGTGTAGCTAAAAAGCAGAATTCAACAGGAAAAGGTAAAAAGTTGGGGAGAGGTAACAGAGAAAAAGTTTGGACGGCAGAAACGAGGAAAGAATATGTAGCAAAGACAGAAAATTAGAATTTGAAAAGGTCGAGTTATTAGAGCTATAGGAGGAATTGAAAGGGAAGGTGTAGAAGGCTAGGGAAGTTTAAAAAACGGAGATTAGATATCATCTCCGATGGGTCTTTTATTACAAAAAAAGAAGATGGTTGTTTACAAAGCGTATACGGACTGGAAAAAAGAAAAGCAGACAGGTTGAAGTGTGTCGAGACTAGGACGGACTATAGAGAATGTTGTTAGAGAAAAGTGAAAAGAAAAGAAATAGAGGAGGAAATAAATAGTATTAAAGTGAAAAGGGAAGCGTGGACGTTTGTAAGTAAAATGACAAACACAAAATAAGGCATAAGTGATAAGATGCAAATGGAAGAGCAGAAAGAGTATTTTAAGGAAATGTTCAGAGGGTCAGTCGGAAGGAAAATGGATAACTGGCAGAGGGAAGTAAGCGAAGCAAAAGAGAAAAACGTAGAGGCTGAAGAGATGGAATTGCAACTCAATAGTTTTAAGAAAATAAAGAGAGCAATGGTGGTTGCAATGAGGCATGATTTTAGAGCAGCGGAGAAATGATAAGGAAACTGAAAGAGGTGACCAAAAGAGTGTGGAAAGGGGATTGACTACTGGTGGAATGGAAAGAAGTGTGGCTAACACTGATATACAAGAACGGAGAGAAAGGGCAGGTAGGCAATTATAGGGGGATATCTCTTTTTAATACAGCTTAAAAGGTATATGCTATGGTCTTGACGGAAATGTTAAAGAAGGAAATTAAAAATAAGGGAATACTACCTGAAAGTCAAGCAGGATTTAGGTTAAACAATAGGTCACACAGTCACCGCAGGATCTCACTGGGAACAAATGCCATCTATGAAAACGACACTGGTTCCCAGTAGAACCGCGGTTAATCACGCGGTTAATTACACCTACGGCCATGTCTCGCGAACGTGAGATGGGATGCCACAGGAAGATGGATGACAGCCCTTTGCATCCATCTCGCAAGTGCTTCGGTGTGTTTTTGTCACACGGGTATGGCTTTGAGATTACTAACTAGTGATAGTTTTGCACTTCCGAGAGCTCCGATCACAAGGACAATTATTCTAATCGAATATTTTGGGTGCAGTCGCCGCAGCTCCCTTTTAAGGTCTTGTTACCTCTCCTCCTTTTCCTTCTCCTTGCCAGTGATGCTGTAGTCGGACGGAGCCGAGAATTCGATCACGAATATAGTTCGTTTCTCAAAGTCCTAGAGAACGATGTCAGGCCTAGAGTGCGCAATGGAGACGGCTGTCCGAAAATCGTAGTTTCAGAAATGGGCACTTCTCGTCTTGGGCAATTGACTCTATGTCCCTCGGAGAATTCGGCAATGGGTATTCGGGTTGCGGCCAACATCGTAAGAGCGAGAAAGATGGAAGTAAAGCAATCATAGAGCCCAGTTGTGTCTGTAGAGATACGTCGTTTCAGCGCGAGTGGGACACTTGGATAGTATGTGTTCTAGGTACTCAGCGTGCGCATGACACGCTCTGTACCTATCGCTGGGCACTTCTTGACGTAAAATGCGGTTACGGTATACTAAGGTGGAAATGGCACCGTCCTGGCACGCGATAATAAAACCCTCTGTACCTTATTTAAGTCCGGATGATCTGAGGAAAGCAAAAATTAGTTCCTTTGGCAAGTTCTGCTTTTCTACATTTCTGTTTTCTCATTTCTGATGTTAAGTTTCAGTCGAAGGGTCTCGGCCGCCTGTTTCGCGGCTTTGTAAAGGAACGCTCCTTTGCAAATCAGCTCATGTAGCCTGGCCATTTGTAGGAGAGAATCTATTCCATTTGCGACGATGTAAGCTGTACACATGACAATTCGGTTATAAGGACATTGGACATCTAGAAGTCCGCGCCCGCCTTGACAGCGTGGGATATACAATCGCGGAACGGACGAATTGATATGCAGCCTCTTCTGCATATACATGATCTCATACGTTGCGATATCGGTGGCCGCAAGCTCGTCCTTCGCCCGTGAAACTACCCTAAACGAGTAGAGTAAACCCGGGACGGTAAGCTGTTTTAGTCGCAGATATCTTGTTCAACGCCAACAGATTGGAAGACCAAATCTGCCGATAAGACGCTTGTATCAGCTTCGGAGAGACTCCTTCACTGACGTATGTCCTGAATGCGGCTCACGGGCACGCCTAGGTGTGTATAGGTCTTTCCAGTGTCAACATGTCTAATAACACTCATATCCACAAGCTCAGAGTCTCCAGGAATGCCAGTAATTTGTCTTCGCTTCAAATGAATCTTGGCCTACCTGTCCAATCCAAAGACCATACCAATCTCTCCTGTTCCCCCTCGATGATATTTAAAGCACCCTGAAGTTGCTTTGAGCTAGAAGGATAGACCTTCAGGACGTCCACATAAAGTACATGAGTGACCTAATGCTCATTAAATGTTATAAGGTTGTCGCAAAGTTCCTGGAAGCCGACAATATTCTCAGGGACTTCCTTTAGTCTCAATGGACATTGAGTCGACGAATCGACTTAATCTTATGAAGCGGCTGCATAAACAAACCGTAGACGAAGAGAAGGAAACGACAATAAAACCAGCCGTGGAAAGCAGGCGTCCCCTAAGAGATAATAGCGATTTAAGGACAAGGAGGAACATCAACATCCAGGTTTCTCCTAAGCCCCAAGATCTGGCGGAAATGGATGCCTCCCTTCGTGAGGATATCTCGGTGGAGTCCGACCTTTGGACCATCAATTGTTCCGTTTATGGTGCGGCAAGAGCTTTAGCTGATTCATGTCGAAGGATATATAACATGTGATAGACCGTTTAACGAAAGGGTCCAAAAGTTCGCTTACGAGCTGCGGATCTACCATCACACACTGAACGAGTCAAAGCTGCTGACAGTCAAGCAGAACATTGTTGACAAAATATAGATGTTATCTGCCGCAAGGAGATGAATACAGAACAGGGGGGGGGGGGGTGGATCAGAAAGATGTGTGTCCATTAATCACTGCCAAAAAGGTGAAGAAAGCTCTTATGGGCATGAAGAATTTTTCATCTTCACCTCATATTTAAAGAAGAAGCAGCCCATCAGCGTGGCCTGTCGATTGCCTGGATTGACTAAAAGAAAGATTTCGTTTCAACCTCACATATACTTATCATCTGCCTGTTGAAAAGCTCCTCTTTTGCCTCATACTATTGCCACTATCTCTCGCAGTTCAGAATTCCCAAGGGTACTACTGCGGCGATAAAAATTATCCTGATCAGAAGGTCAATCATGTATTTTATATAGATCACCTGAAGATCTATGGTTCTAGTCAAAGCCAACATTACAGTGCTTCACGTATCGTCGAAAGGTACACAAAATAGATTGGTATGGACTTTGGATTGGACAAGTGTGCCAAGATTCATCTGAAGCGAGGACGAATTACTAACGTTCCCGGGGACCCTGAGCTTTCGAAAGGTGTCTCTCCGAAGCATATACAAGCTTTTTCTGGGACAGATTTGATATCTGCAACTAATATGCTTCGCGTCCTATTTCTGCTCACTCGTTTGGGGTAGTTCCATTTGTGAAGCACGAACTTACGTCCCTCGATGTCGCCACGCGTAAGATTCCACGATTATATAACCCACGTCGTCAAGGCGGGCGCGGACATATAAATTTCCAAGGTCTTTTACTGAATTATTCTGGTTACAGTTGACATCGTTGCAAATGGAAGAGATGCTCTCCTTAAAATGTCAGGAAAAACGAGATGATTTGCAAAGGAACGTTCCTTCACAAAGCAGGCAGCCGAGAACCTTTTTCTGAATTTTAACATCAGAAGGGAGGAAAGTGCGTTACTCCATCCAGATGCCTCACTTCTAAAAAGCCCAAGTAAAGAAAGCAGACGTTGAAAAATTCCGTCGACAGCTCTTCGACAAGAAAATACACAGAAACTTTTACAGAAATGTATAAAATCAGCCCCTTTTGAAAGACCTAACTTTTCCTTTCTTCAGATCATTAGGACATAATTCAGATACAATGCGTTTCATTTTTGTTCTATCCGACTACAACATCACTGCCAAGGAGAAGGATTAAAATAATTGTCCTTGTGATCGGTGCACTTGGAGGTTCGAAACTATCACTGGTTCGTAACCTCAAGGTCAGTGTTATTTTTATAGATGGCGGTTGCCTTCTGTGGCACCCTGCGGTGGTTGTTGAAGTTTTTTTTTTTTAAATAAGTATATATATATATATAATTTTTTTTAAACTGATTAAATAACCACTGTAGGATCGCACTGGGAACAACTGTCATCAATGGAAATGACAGTGACTCTAGTAGAACCGCAGTAAATCACGTGTATGGCCATGTCTCACGACTGTGAGATGGTTCGCCACAGGGCACGATGAAATCACAACGACAGGCCGGGGATACCCTCGTGTGTCTTGAGGACACGGAGCTACCCAAAAAAATATATGTTTACACTACAGCACGTTGTAGGGAAAGCGACGAGACGAAGAGGAGGAAAAGGGTGCGAAAGTAATAGAAAGAGTAAGGGAAATATAGAAAGAAACAAGGGATAGGGTAAAGGTAGGAAAATAAATTTTTATGAGTTCTGGACAGAGCTAGGGCTGAGGCAAGGGTGTCCGCTGAGCCCACTGCTATTTTCATTGTTTATAGCGGATATAGAGGAAGGCTTCAAGAAATTAATAGAGGGGGATTTTTGATAGGGAGAAATACATTTTGCTCTCTAGCATACGCAAATGACATAGAATTACTGACTAGAAAGGAGAAGGTATTACAACAAGAATTGACAGAAAGGGATGTAAAAGTATCAAAACAAATAATGAAAAATAAATTAAAGGAAGAAAAATACAATTAAAAATATGATTGGATAAGTGTAGAGGGAGTAGCAAAATATCTGGAGAGAAAGGGGGAAACAGGATTGTAGAGAGCGATCGCGAGGGTAAGCTTGTTATTGGGGTACAGAACGTAAAAGAAAATGCATGTAGCGGTCGTAAAGTTTCATTTTGGCCTGGCGCCAGAGTGCTCATGTGCGAACGTCACTGGGCTGAAAGCGGCCACATTACTACTGCTTCACGTGCATGCAATATCGCGTTTTTAGGGTGATCGGACAAAAATAAATTTTAATATTTACGCCCCACGCTTTTATTTTAAGTCTCATTATTATTGCAATATCATTATTGTAAGCCCCCTTTTCAGAAAGAAATATTTTTATTTCTTGTTAGTACATTTTAATAAAAACTTGATTTAAAAAAATGTGTTTAAGTATATATTTTATTTTCTATTTTTCAGTGTATCGCAAATGTTTCACGATTTCGAGTAGTCTTAATTTGTTAATTCGAGCTCCGTATTAATGGGGGTGAGGGTTAACGTTAAATTTGAACTCTGCTCTCCAAGATCATTTTTATCATTTCATTTTTAATTTAACCATTTTCATTATTTATTTTAAATGCTTGATGTCAAAATTGTTCCCACGATTATTCATTTATTCCTAGAGAATTTTAGCAAGTCTATTGAGCAGTCGCAATATTGGAATGGAAGTTTCTAATACCTATCCCCTATTCCTTTACACACACCCTTACACTTACTCGGTAGTGGGACCTACAGTTTTAAGTGGAATTCGATCCATTAAGAACAACGGCTTTAAATACTTAGAGAACCTTTTCCTCTAGAGTTACCGGCACCACGACTCTCCGGAGATAAACAACTCCCTTGCTAGGCTAGTGTTTACCACGTAGGCCGCCGAGGTTCTTCCAATGTGCGAGACGGGAATCTTACCCGCAAGCAAACTATGCCACTGTGCAATCGCGCGCACCACTACACACAAATACACATAGACCATTTGAAACACTTATCCTTAGACAGTATGCATGTGGGTGATGTAATGTAAGGGACGAATGTAATTAGTGACATTTTTTAAGTCTCTAGCACGTCGGATTCACGTGTTAAAAATGGTTAAAAATGGCCAGAATTGCGATTTTCGGGGTTTCAACACACATTTCCTCAAAAACTTGACGTGATAGGCTATTTATGGGCCCGAATTTGTGTCAATCGTACAAAAATACATTGAAAGTGCCTAGTCGCCTTCAAAGGACATGCACAAAGTAAAAGAATTCAGGCTTATGTAACCAATGTTGAAACGGATGTCGAAATCAATGTTTGAAACCACGTTCAAATCAACATAAAAATCATTTTTGAAATGAATGTGGAGAACAACGTTGAATATCACAAAATTGAAGTTCACAATGAATTCATGTTTCCCATTCTCACGCTGATTTCAACTACACGCTATTAATTTTTTGAAGGTTTGGCTCTTTATAATTTCAAAAACCAACGCATTAATAAATTCATATTTATGTTAACAGAATCTACAACAGAACTGATATCTGGTCAATACGGCAGTATGTCTGCACAGTTGATATACGGCGCATTCACAACCCCTGTTAATAGTATAAGTGGATCAGCCGTTTGTGCTTTCTCATTACAAGATATAGCTGACACCTTTGAGGGTAATTTTAAAGAGCAAAGTGCTCTCAACTCTAACTGGTTGCCTGTACAAAGTGCCAAAGTACCAGATCCAAGACCGGGTCAATGTGTCAATGATTCTCGCACGTTACCTGATTTAACATTGAATTTTATAAAAAGTCACTCCCTAATGGATGAATCTGTTCCAAGTTTCTTTGGACAGCCCATCGTCATTCGAACCAGTTTCCAGTAAGTAATTATGTTCCTTCAAGTCAAGTGAAAATTTCTTTTGATCATTCAAATTTTTGCTCAATTAAAGTATTTCATTTAATTTGATAAAACGGATTTTTAATTATCATTCTCCATACTAATAGGATAGCTATGAAAACTCTGTGCTTAATTGAGCCCATGGAGGAGACATCTGTATAAAAAGATATTGCATCCCTTTAGCTTATTAGATGCATAAATCGCAGAGTTTTGATATTAAGAAATGTATTTGTGATGGGTATGCATTTTAAACAGAAACAGATCCTACCTAAAGGTCGGGTGACGTGATATTCGGCCCATTATTCATTGTTATTTGAAATAATCGTTGATAAATTGATTTTGAACTACAGAAAAATCTTCATAAGTATAAAATTAACAATTTTAGAGCATATTTTGAGTAGTTTGAATAATTATTTTCGAGTTTTCGCCTGAAATAGTCACTTGGACGACGGGATAGAATATGAAGTGATTTTTAAAATCCTCCACTCTAAAATATTGAACTCTCTTATCGAATATTATCTTTTTTAACTCATCATAAGTCATATTTCAAAAATGTTGTTAATATTATTCAGCACTTTTTCATCTTAAACTTGCAGTTGGGGACAGGTGGATGACAGGACATTACAGGACCTTACCAAATTATGATTTTTATATAAGTACATTACTGAAATATGTTTAGAAAAAATGAATTAATTGGAGGAAATGTAAAAATGCTTGGGACTTCTCTTCTATTATCCCCCAGTTTTGTCCGAATACCAAAAATTATGAACTTAAAAACGTGATGCAGATGTGACAAGCAGGATTTTTCACAGTTGATCATAAAAATTTAACGTTTTTCTGATACAATCAATTGTCATTTCTAAGGTCACCTGGCATCATTCTATCGCTCCTTTTAAAACACTGTTTAATAGTTTGAGAACCACATTTTATTTTACATGGTGTTAAAAAAGGTTTTTTAATTTATGTAATAATAATATAAAATAAATAATTCATTACCCAGGTTAAGTTTCCTGAGTGATGAAAAACTAGAAGGTGTTGGCACTTAGCTTCTCAGCTGTCTAACCATATTCACAATAACGCGCAAATTTTAAAACTTTGATATACTTTTTCTTAGTGGTTGCAATGTAATAAAGTGACAGATACTTAAATATTTAATAGAAGAAAATGGATTTGTTTAACATTTTCATGGTGCAAAAACTTTGTTTTTCAATATAGTTTTTAAACATGTATTAGATTAAGAAAAAATACCACAAACGCCACAACACTTTTGGAATTCCTAATTCTTACCGTCTATATTTGTTTCATATTTTTAAATAAATTAAATTATAGTGTCGTATATAATATGTAAGATATAAAATTGTTAACTAATGATCCAATATGCGCAGTAATAAACGGTTTGTTTTTGTTCAATTAATGTTTAGACGCAGACTGTTGCAAAATAACAAATTTGTATTTGTCTCATATGTAGTATACAACGACATTCAAAGTATTCATAAAAGGTATTTCTCAGAACGCTAGTGCCTATAAACAAAAAATAAGAATTCTTGCTTAACCTTAAACAATAGATAGTATAGTTTAGTTTATAGGTGGGTGGGGAGCCCTGATTGGGCCTCCTTGGCGCTCAAACTATAAAACCCATTGCGCCACACCCTTTACTATTCGCTCTCAGTAGTTGATTCTAGACTGCTGGTGAAGCTCAGTATGTCAACCACTGATCGCGTTATAATTTCTTCAATTCCCATATGGTGGGTCCCAAGGTTTTGTTGCCTAAGTCTAGGTAATGCCGGGCACTGGCATAAGACATGCAGGAATGTTTCATCGTCCCTTCCGCGTTTCCTGCACTCTATCGTGGGGTTGTACTCCATTTTCTGCATGTGATAGTTCAGGTGGTTGTGCCCTGTGAGCATCTAAACCATTGTCCTTATGTCTCTCTTGGGTTATCCCAGGATTTACCTGGCTCTTTCCATCCTGTACGTATAGCCCAGGATGGCTTTCGCCTGTCGCCAACCCTGGGTTTGTTCCCAGTATTTTCGGTGCTTCGTCTGGATCCAGCTTTGATGGTCATCCCGATGCAGCAAGACGCTAGTCCCAGTACCGGTTCCGGTCCTATGTATTCATTTTTTGCGCCGCTTTTTGCCAACTGGTCCGCTTTTTCGTTGCCCTTGATCCCTGTGTGACCAGGACCCATATGAGAACCACATTGTTCTTTTCTGCAAGTTGGTTTAATGCCTTTTTGCATTAAACCATGACTAAAGTCTGGACTCCCAACTGCAGTTGATATCGCTGTATCCGGAATGTTATTTGATTCCTCGCAGAAGCCCCTCCAATCTTCCTGTTAGTAAATTCTTATGTTTTTATTGTATTCAAACTGAGACGTTTTATAGATGTCCCAGTCTGAAGGCAATTTAGTTCTGTTTGCCCTGTTTTACAACGCTTTAGTCTTTTTACGTAGTATCTGGGGGTGGTTGTTCCACCATTCTGCTTCTTTCCTGGACTTAATTGTACTTATAGGGCAATTGTTCTCGTATGATGTAATCAGAGCCCTTCTGGCGTTTCTGATCTTTGAAACCGCCCGTTTTCCTAGGGCTAACAAGAATAAGATATATTTGTGGTCCCAGAGAGACTCCTCATCGGAGGCTCTCCAGCCCACTATCATGCTCCTCAGTTCTTCCGAGCATAGAGCCAAATCAAGAACCTCACTCCTGTTTTTAATCTGGAATGTGGAAGTATCACCACGATTTATAATCTTCAGCTCAGTACCCGCTAGATATTCAATTAAATCTCTTCATTTGCCATTGATGTTTGTGCTCCCCCACGCTGTATGGTGGAAGTTTGCGTCACAGCCCAACAACAGAGGAATCCTGTTCTCCTGGCAGTGCTGAATTAGAGCCTATCCCTCTCCAGGAGGTGGAGTTTCTTAGCATCGCCAGGGAAATAAGCCGAGGCGATATAGACCTCTAGTCTTTCTCCGCTTATGCCCGTGAGTCTCACCTTAATAACGGTGAGGTCCCTGGAGCAGAACATGGGAACCAAAATCGCATCCATACCCTTGACGGTTATGCATGCCCTTGGTGGTTTTTCGCGCGGCCCCTTATATATGGAGCCATACTCTCCCAAGCAACTAATCCTTTTCCTGTATAACCAGAGTTCATGGATTAGGGCAAGCTTTGGACGCCGTAATTTAAATTTCGGGTTGAGATACAGCTAGAATCGAGCCCGTCCTTTTCGGTCGGGCACCCTGTCTGTTGAAATATACTTTCCAAAAATTGGTTCGTAGAGTTGGGTTCTGGAAGCTTAGGCGTAACAGAATGACCGACGGATCATCAGGGGTGCCGGAAATCAGTGCGGTCACTCTGCGGTATCTTTGGAGACACTCCGTCCCCTTGACCACCAGGTTTAGTCCCTCCTTGACCCTAAGTGCTGAAGTTCTCTCCACTAGCTAGTCCCGCGATCAGATTTCGGCGGCCTCCACTACGATGGCCCCGAAGTGATGAAGATTTAGAGTTATATAGGCTTCAGGATTACCGGACGCAACGACAACTCTCACCAGGGCGTTGTTAGCCATCTGCGCGAAAGTGACGCATTGTGTTTCCAGAGCGTTCTGCCGTTTTGACTCACTGTTCGGGGGAGTGGTTTTGGAGTCCTTTCTCCTCTTGCCTATAGAACGAGCCTGAAGAGTTGCTCCAGATGATTTTTCTGCAGCCATGGCACCTTGTAGGGTGTGTTGGCTGCTGTTTGATAGCCGCTCTATGCGGGCTCTCTTTCTCTGGGCAATGTGATTGTTGTCATAGGTGTTAGAATTCTGCACCGTTTCTGGTAGGATGGCCCCTGAGTAGCTGTCCATCTTTGGCGGTGGGTTAGATCGGAACCCGGATCGAAGCCCTCACTCTTTTTCATTCTTTTTTGTGTATCGCCCATTTCAGTCTTACGAGAAGATAGGGGAATAAAGAACATCCCCTGCAGAGCCCCGCTTGTAGGGGGTGGGTCTACATACTATGGGATTCGACCTGGTGTCTCAAAGTCTCCGTTAAGACACCTCCTTTGTGACTCAGACGTGTCAGCCTCGACTGAAGGGGCATGTCAGGGTGTTCAAGGATTTGTTAATCCTGGTGCCATTCAGCCCTTGACACATCGATCACAGCATGGTTTGGGAGCATGAGATCTCGCGCCCTCGATATTACAGGAAACTTTGCTGTTACCTCCTGGAAGGATCGCTTCTTAGTTTAGGTCCCACAGACTAGAGTGCGTCAGTTCCCAAAAGCAACTACACCCACCCACCAGCTAAAAGGTCACATGATACCTAGGAGAGTAAACCATATATGACTTAGCAGACACACAATTTCGTACATAAACTCTTCTCAGACTTTTAAATATCAATTTTCAGACTTTTCGATCCTTCTTTAACTGACTCATTTTGAAGCCAAAGAAATCCTAAGTGAACATATGACCTATAAATCTAACTGAACTTCAAATTGTATTTGTTTATACTTACGTGATATTTTCATCAGTAGTTATAATATGTACATATTTCCACTTTTTCATTTATGACCATTATTAGTTTTAAACAACATCGGATATCATCGCAAGCATTCAAATAGCAAATGATTTTGTGTTACCAAGGCTGCCAAACTAAATAAAAGAAGACTTGCTCGACCCACTGTTTTCAACACAGTGTTGGCAAAATAACGTGTGTAGGAAAATTATTTATAATAATTTATGCAATGTTAAGAATTATATATCATCGGATTTTTTAGCTGAAACCGTAGCAATATTTATTACAGACATACATAATTTTTAGATAGTCTATTTCTGTGAAAATACTTACCAAAGTGAAGGTCCATTTTTTTCAGTAATAACTCAAAAACCGTTTTTTTCGTTTTTCCTTTTTATTAGTAGATTTACATTACTCAAGTATTCAGACGAATTACGTTCGTATGAATTTGGCTTATCTCTCTAGTTTAAAACTAATTCCTTTGTTCATTTGTCAAATAATTAAAAAGATCCACTGTTTACAGCTATCCAGTGATGGCCACTCTCTCTAACATATGTTCTGCAAAATATCTCAGTCATCTCCTTCAACATTTTAAACGTAAACTATAATTAATGAGGTGACAGGTGCAATAACATAGTGTGGTGTTTTTTGTTATTGCAATTCTTATAAAACCAGAGCAGACGAGCATGATATCCTAGGACCCAGAGTCTTAAGAAGGGCTTTAATGAATGTTAAAACCTTGCTTTTACGTCATATTTAATTAAATAAAGTGTGTTTTTCTAACAAAAAAGTTTTAAAAATTTTGAGAGAAATAATTTCCAGAATTACGGAAAAGCCTAATAAGACTATGTCCGGGACGAGACGGGCCACTGGGGTAAGACGGGAAACACGATATTTTTGTAAGATGTATGGTTTTCAGAACTGTTCCTTATGTAATATTGAAATTTTAGGACGTGAGTTCTGTTATTTTGAGGTCATTTTTATTGGAAATTAATTAGTAAGAATGTCATAGTATATTTTTCTGATAAGGCTTATGCAGCTTGAATACTGAATTTCAATTTAATAAAAGATTTAATAAAAATAATAATTTAAAAAATTTCGTAAATTTTTTTGAAGAAAAGTCTTTAATATTTATATTTAAATAAAAATTACCATTTTTATCGGAACGGGATGGTATACTAAAGAGATACGTAACACGGTCTCTCTGTCATAACCTCCTTTCGAAGCAGAGCAGACACTGATATTGTGTGTAAATAATATTTTAACAGATTGCCAAGAATACCGGTAAATACTGAAAGATTAAACATTTGTACACCTAAAGGAAAAAGTCAATTTAAATGACAAAATATAGAACCAGAATTTATTAAAAAATGTGACTTTGGTATGTTTAGGGTATTTATTGATTTATCACACAGGCCCACAAAAAAAAGTGCTTGCGCGTAAGGTCAGAGTATGGTGTCTATATTTATTTTGAAGCGCTGAATACGAATCTGACCTTAGTTTTTTTACAGCACGTCAGTGCTTCCCCCTAGACGCGGAAAATTTTCTAGAAAATCAGCTTTTTCGGTTATCAAATCACCCTCGGTATTGAAATCGTTTGGAAACAAGTCAGGCAAGATGTCTTCCGGTATTTTGGTGCGCTGAATATGACTCTGACATTAGTTTTCCCCTAGCACTTTAGGGTTTTGTCTAGACGCGAAAAATTCCCTAGAGAATCAACCTTTCGGTTATGAAATAACCTTTGACACTGAAATCGTCGAGAAGCAGGTCAGAGCATGATATCTTCATGTATTTTAGTGCGCTGAATACGAATATGACATTGATTTTTCCCCAGTACGTCAGAGTTTTCCTCTAGACGCGAAAATCCCCCTAGAAAATCAGTTTTTCCAGGTATGATATTACCCTTAGTATTAAGAAACAGGTCTCTATTAAGGAAACAGGTCAGAGCATGATATATTTATATTGTTTTGGGATTTTGAATAGGAATCTAGCGTTATTTTTATACCAGTAAGTCAGGGTTTGTCCCTAGGTGCGGAACATTCCCTAGAAAATCAGCTTTTGCGGGCATGAAATTACCAGTGGTATTGGAATCGTCTGGAAATAGGTCAGGCATTATATCTTCATGTATTTTGTTTGTGGTGAATACGAATCTGACAATAGTTTCCCCCCATCCCGTCAGAGTTTCTACCTAGAGGCGGAAAATTCTCTAGAAAATCATCTTTTTTGAATATGAAATTACCCTTGGTATTGAACTCATCTGAAAAGCGGCCCAAATATGATATCGTGATGTATTTTGGGGTGCTGAATACAAATCTGACCTTGGTTTTTGCCTAGCAAGTCAGGGTTTTCCCCTAGATGCGATAAATTTCCTCCTCGTGGTGAACTCTGGTAACTATAGTTTGGATGGGCTAACTGCAGACGTTCATGACTTGTATTCAGAAATCACAAAAATATAATTATATCATGCTGTGAACTGTTTCCATACATTATCAATATCAAGGATAAATTTCATACAAGAAAAAGTGATTTTCTAGTAGAGTTTTTGTGTCTAGAGCAAAACCCTGACGTACTGGTGAAATTAAAGTTATATTCCTATTTAGAGCATCAAAATTCATAAAGATATCATGCTCTGACCTGCTTCCAGACGATTTTAATACTGAAGGTTATTTCATAACCGACAAAGCTGATTTTCTAGGAAATTTTCCGCGTCTCGGTGGAAACCTTGAGGCACCGGGGAGAAGACTAATATGAAGTTCATATTCAGCACACCAAAATACATAACGATATTATGCCTGACTTGTTTCCAGACGAGTTCAATACCAAGGTCATTTCATACTTGAAAACCATGACCTTGGAAAAAACTATGACGTGCTGGGGGAAAACTTATATTAGATTCACATTCAGCGCAGAAAAATACATAAAGATATTATGCTCTGATCGGTTTCCAAATGATTTTATACCAAGGGTAATTTATACCCAGAAAAGCCGATTCTCTAGGGAATTTTGCGCATCTAGGGAAAAACCCTGACGTGTTGGGGAACAATAAGATCAGATTCGTATTCGGCGCACCAAAATACATATAGAGACCATACTCTAACCTCTAGCGCAAATAAATTATGTTGTGGGCCCGTATCATTATTAAAATTTTAAATAACTAATCTTTTTCTAAATGCACTGGGAAATAGTCTTAACTTCTCACCAAGGCTGTATAACCAGGGCTACCATTTTCCTGAGTGCGGGCAAGTGTGCTGCTGCAAATCCCCCCCTCCCCCGTATTCAAGTGAGTTCCCTAATTAAGGCTCCGGGTCGAATAAGGAGACATACCATTCGTTTCTAACTTTAATTCTCAGATATTGAATTACTGTAGGAAACTTTCTTGAATCCCGTCAAAAAGTATGTACCAAATTATTTTTTTGTTGTCTTGTCAGGGTTTATTTTCGTTTGACCCAAAAAATTGATGTCTTCTTATTTGATGGGGAATCTCAATTGAACTGATTGTGTGTCAGTTTGCCGTTAAGAGCACGTAACTGGATTGTTGCTAAAAGAAAGTATTCTTAAGGAGTGCATTAAACAGACTTACCTAGATCCAGCGAATTAGAACTTATAATTCAAAATACAGTTAAATATGCAATAAATCCGCAATTTATGATGATTGGGCACACCACTATTATTATTTAAGATTACAATACTGAGTTCAACCTGTGGGCTGACATGTAAAATGATTGACTTATAACAAAAGCAATGTCATTAAAGACTAAAGTGGAAAGTTTATTTCGAATACTGTTAAAATTGGCAGTTCGCTTGTTATTCTAGACAGATGGGTATTGCCAGTTTAGATCTTAAGGAACTTTTGTTGCGAATCGAATGTTTGGAGGCAGCAGGGTGGGGGTAACGCGTACTTGGTCTTAAGCAAACACTTCAGGGGACAGCGACTGTGGTGGTTGAATTGGTTTCGCGAATCTTACTTTTATAGACTTAGCTTCAGCGGCGGTGCATCACTCGCGACGCAGGCGAATAAGGACATTAATAGAGTCACGCAGATGTGTATATGTATGTATAAATGTATGTATGTATGTATGTATGTATGTATGTATACCATTAAGCCATTTCCCTTTCAGGGAGGCGTGACACTACCCGATTCGGGTAGTGTTTCTAGGTGGATAGTTTTCTTGTAGTTATAAATAACTACAAGTGTGGGCTCACCACACCCACGATATATAAGCAATATATATATATAAGCTATATATAAGTATATAAGCTAGATAATTGTCTCTATCGCAAATATCACTTACAAATTTTTTTTTCGAACAGCAGATTTGATCTAACATCAATATACTTTCAAATTCATGTAAAAATTTGCGTTGCATTAATATTAATTTAAAAAAATTTGTATTACAATAATAAAAAGTAAAAATTGTATAAACATTGATAAGTTTTGAAAATAATAATAGGTAACTTTGTGTGTAAATCTTTACAAATCAAGCATCAAGAGCATAATTAATTTAATTTGTTAATTCTTTCTAAACAGTTTAAGATCGGACTAACGAGGCTCGACTAATCATCTTAAAAAAATAGAAGGGACTTTAAACGGAGCTCCTTCATTGCTGAAAAAGGAACATTTGGTCATACATTGTCGCTACTGCGATGCAGTACACTTCCGATTTTTGTCCTTTCCGTACGTTCTCACTCTCCTCCACACGTGTTTTAACGCACACATCATCGTGTCTCCTATTAAGGCGACTGTGAATATCTGTGATAGAGTAGAATAGAGTAGAGTTGGGGTACACTTTAAGTGCCTTATTCTTGGAATTATACTCCCCTACGGCCCGATCAGGCGGGTAGATACCGGGAGTGTCCTGCACCTGACTACAGGTAAAACTTACTAGACAACACTAGATGAACTTTAGACAAACCGTAACAAGGTGACAGCCATAAAATTGTTCTAGATTTTCGCTAGAGGAACTGAGTCTATAAATTATCTAGAAACCTTCTAGATTTCCGGTAGAGCAGGTTGCATGCGATTTTTTGGCACTGTGTGTTCGTGAGCAGACGGATGATCCGTAAGTCCTCTCCAGCACACTCCAACGTATTTTATTGTGCGAACACCTTAAGGCGCTTCAAACGGCTGTCAATTCCGCTACTGCCAAACTACGTCTAAACGGATGAATTGTTGAACGTCATATTTTAACCACATAATGTAAAGGCAATTCTATCGGTTTCTTCGGAAAGATTTTTCCCGAAAATGTTCTTTTTGTTGTTGTTTTTGTAATTGAAAATGGAGTGTATTTTCTATCTTGAAACTGTGTACGGGTGGCGAGGGACATGCTCGGTAAGCGGGGGATTCGCCTGTATTCCCAAGCTACTTACCAAGTGTTAGTATTTCTGGAATTGAGATATCTAAAACAGGTTTCTGCGATCCAGTAAAGAAGTATAATAAGAATGTTATTTTTTACACAATTATCGCCATGAAATGACTGCATTCGTATGTGCATTCATTATCAATGAGCGATTTACCAAAAAAAGAAATGTATTTGCAACAAAAAGGTTTTGAACTGTGAATCGTAAAGCAAATAAAATTTGTAATTTAACATTTTCAAAATTTTGAAGATGTTGAATTTTTAACATTTACAGTTTAAAGTTGTACAAGTTTAAAGACGAACAGTTTAAAATTCTTGAATTTAAAAAACATGGAACTTTACACTATTACATTTTCAAGATTTATACTTCAATCGTATGTAATTATATACATGTTTAGTATATTAAATTGTTATAAACAATTAAGAATTGATGTTTGACATCTTCTGATTTTTAGTGAACAGTATTTTGTTTTTATTTTCTCCTGGAAATATTAGCTAAGTGCATTTAAATGTGGCAAATAAAATAGATATAACTATCGTTCACTAATTTCTTTATAACAATTTCAATTTTTTGTTTATTACATTAATACAGGTAGGCATAAGTTATAATGATTTTTTGCCTCGACGCGGACCTTTTTGCATCAAAGAATTTTTTTTTGACTAAATGGTAATCTCGCAAAGTAAACAAAAAAGTTTCTTATATCTGTTATTAAATAAAAAAGTGTTGAGAAAATGTATCTATAATGTCGATGCGAAATTTCGTTCAGTTTAATTTAGACAAAAAAACGTCTCTTTTTGCCGTACTGTGGACTGGTACTAATGTTCTAGTAATGGGGGTCGAGAGAAGAAAGCAACAGACTGCAAGACCAATCCCATTTTTCCCGGAACGTGTAAAATGTCCGCCGGTTGGGAAAGTGCCAGTGGAACGTTCCAGGAACGTTCCACTGGAACCTGAGGGTAGCCTTCCGTTATCGTTATTTTTAACAACAATTATCTCCTAAACCGTAAGAGATATGTAAAAATGGATGTCATTTTTGAGTTTTGAGTACTCCATATAATTCACTACAATATGATATCCATATCACAAACTGACATCGATTTTGACCTATCACTTACGGTTTGCGCGATGTTTATTGATAATAATTACAATAACGGTAATTTATTTTTGGAACGTTCCTGGAACGTTTCCAAGCGGCGGACATTTTGCACATTCCGGGAACTTTCTTTGAACGTTCTGAAAGTTTCCGCGGAACGTTTCGGGAACGTTTCGTGCTATTAGGGATAGTTACAAGACTGGGGTCGGTTGAGAAAAATGAAAATTTCGTACAATAATATTACATAAAATTTTAAGACGATGCATGACCTTCGTTATATTATTACAAGAAAATGAAACAAAGATATAAACAAGTCGGATAATATTTGCAATCCCACTTCATGTTTGAACATTTCTTTTCTTTACACTTCATTTGTGATTCGTTGCATAAATTATTCGGGATACGCAAAAGTCTTAGACAAATTTTTCCCTCTCTGGCTCCTTTTACAGTATAAGGAATGAAGATGTATAAATTTTATTAATTTGAGGCTATAATCGGGTTCAAAGGAACGTGGTAGCAACATTTGTTTCATCTTTTTCTGTTTGAACTATGGGTCAGATGCAACAATGTGGAAAAAAAATTGTATGCGTCTTATCAGAATCAAATAGATTCTGAAGACGAACGTAGAAAATGTCCATGAAGAATGCATGCAAATCGATTATTATAATATACTTTTTTGCGCCTTTTGCAAAAAGTATGAATTTTGTAAATACCTATGAAAATTGTGTGTTTTGAAGCTGTTAGAAGCGTAACCACTGACAATTTATAATGTTCTGCTTTCAAATTGTAAAGGTTTCAAATTAGGTAGTTAAAGAATACAAAAGTTTACATTATTTGAACGTCTGAATATGACAAACTGACAAAAATCATTTGAAAATAGTATTTTTCGTTCTTAGTGCTTCGAAGACTTGTTGAAATTGTAAGTGGGAAAGTCAAATCTTAAAAACCTTTTTGTTGCAAATACATTTCTTCTGGTAAATCGCCCATTGATAATATATGGACATACGAATGCAGTCATTTCATAGCGAAAATTGTGTAAAAAAGAAAATAATTATTATACTTCTTTACTGGATTGTAGAAATCTGTTTTAGATATCTCATTTCCAGAAATACTGACCCCTGGTGAGTAACTTGGGAATACAGGCGAGTCCCTCGCTTTCCCCTCCTGCCTCTCGCCGCCCGTATATTAACATGTAGTGTATACCTCGCGCCAGTTCCAAGCGAGAAAATACACTGCATTTACCATTACAAAAAACAACAACAACAAGAACATTTTTGGGAAAAATCTTTCTGAACAAACCGGTATAATTGCCTTGAGATTAGGTGGTTAAAATATTACGTTCAACAATTCATCCGCTTAGACGTAGTTTGGCAGTAGCGAAATTGACAGCTGTTTGAAGCGCCTTAAGTCTTCTGACAGCTGAAGTCAAGATGCTCATTCAACGAAAGAAAAATTTTGGATATTGGATGAGTATAATGTATAAGTATGATTTTTTATTATAAATAAACTCCGCGGACATCAGTCCACAGGGTCTTTCGTTGACTTAGGCGTTCCAATATCATCTGTTTTAAATGGGGGTAAATCTAAACTTACAACTTAAAAGTAGGCTATAGACTAAGTAAGCGAGAATCACGAACGGTCAACCATTCTAGTGTAAACCGCGCCCGTGCATGTTTAAACTTCGAGACTCGACAAGTTTGAAAGATGTTTGGAAGAAGTTTGGAATAGTTTGGTAATCCATGCTTTTGACCATTAATCATATGAGGTTAAAAAGTATGCTTAAATTGAGAGAAAAACTCATTTTCTGTTACGACCCAAGAAAAACATATTTCGACGCCAGTGCAATTTTCTTGTGAATTTGACAACGTGATATATGTAGTTTGAAAATCTACCTTTTGTATATATTCGAAATTATTCTTGAAGTCCTAAGAATAAATACTATAATATTTAAATCCATAAAACTCTTGCTTAATAGGAAACAAATTTTGATTTTTAAAATTTTACTCAGAAACTAATAATAGACTTCAATTGTTCGAAAAAATTCAGTTGGTTCAAGTTCCACGTTCCATTAGTTCAGGGGTCTCCGCAATCCACAGGTGCAGCGTGACCCAGGATCGCACGACCTTTTTCAAGATCTGCCATTTTTTTCGAAAGGAAACTAAGAGAAAATTTATGACCTCTCGGGAAAAAATCCCAGTTGGAAGGGCTCGGTTCTGAAATTTGAACATGGAGGACTCTTTTTTTTCAAAGGGTTCCCAGCGGTTCGAATCAGGTAAAGGATTTTGACAGTTCTGGGTCAAAGCTGAGTAGATCCGACCTACTGGCCTGGGATCCCAAGTAGATACAGGATCTACGTTTGGAGACCCCTGCATTAGTTATATACTCTGATTTACGACCTTCTTCTAAAGATTTTCCATTTATTGTCTAGTCTATTATTAGACAATTAGGATTTGATTTACTGTAATTGGATCGGCTGTTTACTTTTAATGGCTCATAATGATAAACATTTATAATATTGACATATTTGTCTTACACGGATTAGAATTCTGTACCTAACACCAATCAGCGCAATCTTCGTCTGCTTTCGTCCATTTATTTTACTCTTAACGTTCAAATACATTAGACTTTGAAGCACGTTTGATCATTTTGTAACCTCTTTTAGCACGAATAAGTAATAATATTTGGCTAAAATTGCGAACAAAAGTTAAGTTAATCAATACTTTTTACCACATGTATCAATAGATAATAAGAGGTTTTTATTAAATGCTTTTGGAAAAAAAATTTTTGGATGAAAAATTTATTTAGAGGCATGTAAACTATACTTAATAGTATAGTTTCAGAAATGCCTGTGTTCTGGAAATCTATTAGGTACACTTATTTACAGGACTGCATACTCGACACGTGATTTTTTATTTTTCTGCAGAATGGTCCTTTAAGGCTCTTAAAACGACTCGGGTTTCTCCAAATATATAAGGCGCCTACAAGGAGGCATTGTTTAATGTTATATTTCAACTACATAACTTGTTGTTGTTTTTTTTTATTTAAAATTGAGTTTTTTGCGCCTGTAAAATGCAATATCTGGCTATTGTGAATGCTGGGCTGCAGTCACCCGGTCTAGTTTCAATTAGCATAGAAATCTGCAAGTGACGTGTCTTCGTCGCTTAAAAGAATATATAATATAATAATATAATGTAATACAATAATAATAAATAATAATGATTTTTCAATAATATATAAATATATAATAAATAATAACAATAATATATAAATAACAACAGAAGTACCGTGGGAGATCATCAAGTGGGTCACCACAATGTCTCTACTATGAAAGTACGAAATTTGAAACCAAAAGCGAAAAAGGATACAATTTTGCAACGAAGTTTGTTGCGAAGTATCCTAACACACAGAAGGTTTCAGTAGGAAGACTTATCGGTAAGATAAAGGACATCAGAAATAATCTTCTTACCTCAGAAGACCGAGCAATGCATATTAAACGGCAGGTTGATTTGGCGTGGAGAAAAGTCGAGAATGAACATCAGGTAGAGGAAGCGGCATCATACGATCAAACAGCCGGCAATTGATGTTTTAGCGCAACCTAATGATGATCCAGCATCACCACATCCTCTAGAGAGAGATGGCCTCATTCAACCAGAGGCAGAAGCAGAGGTTCAGCAACCAAGAAAGCGATTAAAATGGATATACCATATGAACAGAGATGTTATGCAGAGAATTTAAGAATAAATTAGCAGAATCTAGCAGACCAAGAACGCTCAATATCTGTAAGCAGATTGCTTTCGGCTATTGAAATACCTGCCATCAAAATGGAAGTGGAACAGTAGCTTCCTATTGATCAACTACCTTTGGAAGATGTGGACAACGAAGACCTAATTTAAGCTGAAGGCATAGGTGCTAGGGACAATGAACATCTCGTTCCGGATCCACTAGAACCACATTCATATATTAATAACGTTGATGCAAACAGCGAAATCCCAGAAAAACTACATCACCTTGAGAGGAATTTTGGTCATGCTTCACTAGAGTTCATACATGTAGAGCCAACACAAAGGCATTCTCTGCCCAAGATGAACATCACAAAGGATCTGCGTGCCTAATAGGACACCTGAACAGCAAGGTTTTACCTATGCATTTGAACGCAACACTAACTGCGTTAGAGGTGCAAACTCTTGTGTATTGTACAGCGGTAGCAACTGTTAGAACGTTGGGCCGCAGAACTAGGCCTACAAATGCAGTATTTGCCCCAGGAAGGGATCGAGATCAACCATGGAAGATCAGGTTGGATATGGATGTCAGCAAAGTAAGGTGCAAATAGGGTCGATTGACTCAATATAAGAGAGGACATAGAATCAGACAGCTGATACACCATGTTACTAAAATCAGCTACCCTCGGTGAACTATCGTGAACTGAGTGTAAAACAAAATAACAAGCAAAACACCGAAGTCCCTAAATTGAAAGACATGACTAACTACTGGTCGGATGTTTGTGGAAAAACTAACAGAAGCAATTTGGACACTGCGTGGTTCCAACTAGAGAAAGAAAGAGCAAGCAATAACCCTGAAATGGAGCTGACTAACATCACAGCTTCAGAAGTTTCAACGGTTTTGAAAAGAGCAAGTAACTGGAAAGCTCCAGGTCCGAACATGGTGCACAACTTCATGTACAAGTACCTGACAAGTGTGCACCCTGCGTTGGCAAGGTGTTTTGAGAAGATCATCGAACACCCAGATCTGATATCAGGATTTATGCCGAAAGGTACTACGTATATGTTGTATTACGGAGGTAATGCGGAGGAGAGAAATTAGGAGATTCGATAATCCTCGTAGAGGATTAACGAACCGGTGGCTATCGAGGTGACCCAAACAAGGGCCGTGGTGGTGGCTGGAGACCTTCCTTGGCGAAGCGGTTCCAGGGCGAGGAGAGAGCACTAGGTAACACGATGGCGAGAACACTTAGGAGTCACGACTAGCGACCGGACGAGACTGACTACGGGGTGCGCCGTCGCGTCGCCCAGGTTTTCGGGACCCCTCGGAGTGTTCCGTCTCCACTCGGGTACGGCCCGGCAACCCTTTCGTTTAAGGCCGTACTGAGCTTCATTTAATGGTAACAATACTGTTTCAGTTGCCTAGAAAACCAGACGCTCAAAATCCATTTGAATTTCGACCGATAGCCTGTCTTCCAGCAATTTATAAAAGTCTTACAGCTATCATTGCAGATAAGGTATATTCTCGCTGCAACGAGAATGACATCCTTACAGAAGACCAAAAAGGATGTTGTAAAAACTCGCGAGGCAGTAATAGATCTGATCACCATAGACGCTGTTGCCATGACTCAAGCTCGTAAACATTAAAGGAACGTGCACATGACATACGTTGACTACAAGCAAGCGTTTCCTTCCTACCGCTGTACTATTTGCTTGAAGTCTTAAAAATTTACAAAATGTGCTCACGCATCATTGACTTCCTATGTCGCGCTATGATCCTTTATAGTACAAGAATCAAGTATTTTGATCATGGACAACCAAGGATAACTAGATCAATACGCATTGCGACGGGTATATTCGAAGGAGACTCCTTCAGTGCACTATGGTTCTGTTTAGCGTTGACCCCATCGAGCAAAACACTAAATAGCATGTATCATGGGTTCAGAATACATGATAATGAGGATGGTCATCATGTGACCCAACTTCTATACATGGATGACCTGAAGCTATATGCTAGTTCAGACCAGAAACTGCAGAAAGTGGTCGATGTAACAAAGCAGTTTTCCAATCATATCCACATGAAGTTCGGACTAGATAATGCAGAACAGTACATTTAACCAGAAGGGAATTAGGGAACGCAGAGCTGGAGAACGAGTTCGAGAATGACATCGAGGCAATGACTGAGGGAGAGTCATATAAATATCTGGGTATTCTTGAATCTAAGGGTATTCAGCATATGATAGGTAAGAAAAGCCTAACGACTACCTTCATTACAAGGCTCAGATTGATTCTGAAGAGTTCTTTTAATTTGGCAAACAAAATCAGGGCAATCGACACTTATGCCATCCCTGTGCTCACGTACTCCTTTTGGCTTATCAAATGGTCTAACACCGACCTTGAAAGTTTAAACAGATCCGTCCGCGTAGAAATGACGAAGCACTGAATACACCACAATAATTCGGCGATCTTGACCATATCTTGACTATAAGCCCTTGAATTTGTCCTCAGAGGACGCCTTGAATATTAGGGCAGAAACCATAGAGGAATTAGAAACGCAATGGAGACAGAAAGCCATCCACAGCGAGCACCCCAAAACGTTAGATCAACATGAAATGTGAGTAATTTTTCGAAAGAAATGGAAGGATATTTTTTGGTCATCAGTTCATGTGTTGATTTAACTTTTATTTCAAAAATAAATTAAAGTGTCGATACATTTTGCCGACTTTTCGATACGGCTTTGTGTCTTTCTCAAGGTGCAAAATACATGACAGTTTTTGTTTTATGTTAAAAAGCAAAATATTATTTAAAAGTGAGACTTTGATCTAAAATATAGCTAAACATTTAAATACCTGTTAATGTAGAATACAATTATTTTTGGTGAAGTAAAATTGCAGAGGTATAAACGGTCATTATTGATAAAAGTGAAAATAAAGTCAAAAGTTTAAAAAAAAATTTGTTTATAACCTAATGCGCAAAAGAAGCGGAGGTTAAACTACTTAAAATTCTACATTTTTTATAAAACAAACGAAGACAGACAAATGAACAAAACAACTTTTTAAATTACAGATTTGTTTTCGACGGACATAACCAAAAACAGATGATTCGTAAAAACAGAAGCTAAGGTTAGGACATAAAATATGTAGAAATTAAACAGAAACAACAACTCTCAGGTAAGAT
This sequence comes from Andricus curvator, assembly GCA_932195095.1. Taxonomy (NCBI): domain Eukaryota; kingdom Metazoa; phylum Arthropoda; class Insecta; order Hymenoptera; family Cynipidae; genus Andricus; species Andricus curvator. The sequence continues at coordinate 33,379 of CAKNYM010046787.1, read as the reverse complement.
TTAACGCAAAGACGCAAATGTGAACTGCAAACTGCACCATGCTCCTAATTTTCTACATACATTATCACAAATGATTTCAAACATCGTTTCAAATGAACTAATGACATCCTCATCTCATCAGTCACTTGACTTAGTCCTTGGCTATGATGAAAAACCGGGTTTACCCAAGTACAAGTTTGAAAAAAAAAATATATATATATATATATATATATATATGTACTATTCTCCTTAGTACTGGTAAGGAAGTTATCTTTTTCATAACTTATCATCAAAATTGGGCGCAGTTTAAAATAATAAATTAATAAATAATAATAAATTGGAAGAGTAGAAAATTGTCAAATATTTCTACATCATTTTTGAAGAATTTGGGTATGCTTATTTAAAATTTTTTTTTATAGGCTGTTGGGTAGAAGATCTAACCTCGAAATTAAATTGCCTCATTTTACTCCATAAATACTAGCAATACTTATTTTTCAAATGCTAAGTGGTACTCTTTTTTTACTGGAAGTGTGTATGAGGAGGGAAAACAGTTTACCTAAATAATTTTTGCATAATATCAAATTTTGTATTTTTCACGTTTGAGTTTACCTTTCGAAAAATTAATTTAACGCAAAAATTATAATATTAAACAGATTTTCACAGTTCTTTACAAGTATTACGGCCCCCCGGGCCCCCGCAATTTCGGGAAAAGAGATAGCGAGAAGAGTTTTATAGAGATAGAAATGAAATGGAAATGCAAATATAAAGAAATACAAATACAAATATTTTATATATTGCTTAAATGCTATTTCTGAAGCCCTACACCATTCTTTAGATTTTCTGTCTACTTTAAAAGTATAATAATATAAATACAAACTCAAAAAATGTATATCAGCAGTAAGTAAACCGCTAATTCTAATCAACAATGAACGTATATGCGATGCCGAATCGACGAAGTTTAGCTGCTTACAACTAAAATTTCTCGCTGATTAAGATTTTGAGAGAAAATGGATTTGTAAATACTAAACGGTACTCCTTTTTCGAATAAAAGTTTTAATGGAGGGGGAAGAACTGTTTAATATTATAATTTTTGCGTAGAATGAATTTTTCGAATGGTATAACTTCAAGTAACGTAAAAATTACAAAGTTTGCTGTTACGTAAAAGTTATTCAAGTAAACTGTTTTTCCCTCCTTATACACACTTCTAGCAAAAAAAAGAGTACCACTTGGTATTTAAAAAATATATATTGCTAGTATTCATGGAGGAAAATAAGGAAATTGAATTTTGAGGTTAGAGCTTCTGCCCAACAGCCTTAAAAAAGAAAATTTTTTTGAAATAAACGTACCCGAACTCTTCAGAAAGGTTTTTGACAGATAGGATCCTATAGAGACGGATAGGATTCGGAATTTCTTCGCATCTATCCGGATTTTTATACGGTATTTGTGTCTGGTTTTAAATCTGGTTCTATGCGGAACTTGGTCGTTGTATACAACTTTTTCTATCTAGTTTTTTTATCCAGTTATATGCGAAATATTCTCGGTGTCCAGTAAAAGCCTATACAGTTTTCATCTGAATCTATCCGGATACTTATACGGTATTTGTGTTTGGTTTTAAATCTGGCTATATGCGGAACTTGGTCGGTGTATACAATTTTTTCTATCTGGTTTTTTATTTGGTTGTATGCGGAATCTTTACGCGGCCCATATTGCCCTATCCATTACAGCAGCTCGAAACAGATAAATAAATTTGCAAAACAAAACTGTTTTATATACAGGGTGTTTTTTTTAACTTGAGACAACGAAATATCTCAAAAAATACGCATCCCGGTAACAAGGAGTTCATTGAGACGCATAGAATGGCATTTAAAAAAGTAGACACTTCAATGCCTTGAAATGCGTACTAATTGCATTTTTGTCCGAAATGCCATTAAATGCGTTTTATGGCTTGAATCTTGTCTCGTTCCAATCATTTTCAATGCGCACAAATGAAAAGGCATTAAACTGACGTCATGGTAATACTGTTAAGTGAATTGGCGTTAATGCTATTTAATGCGTTTCGCCGAGCCACCCACTTGAATGCCATACAATGCCTTTCATGACACAAAGTATTGAATTGGGTTAATGCCATTTAATGCGGTTCGCCGAGTCACCCACTTGAATGCCATACAATGTCTTTCATGACACAAAGTATTGAATCGGGTTAATGCCATTCAATGCTGTTTCGAGATCTTTTCAGCTGAATGCCATAAAATGCCTTCTGCGGCAGATTGCATTGACAAGGCTAATGCCATTTAAGAAGAATAGGAACCATATAGGAACTGAGGAACAGACGCGAAAGTGATATAGTAGCCGAAAAGTGAGCATGGTCATTGTATTTCGTTGTGGAACATTCTCGCATTTTGATACTTTTTAGTGAAAACTGCAAGATGTTCGCGTATGTGCTTTTACTCTCGCGAAACCTTTCAACAAAAGTTCATACGTCAAGAATAAAAAATTTGATGCTGCGAAGCATTCGCCAACGCAAAAATACCACATCCTCGTCTCTCTGAATAACGGCGGAAAGGCCGACATACAGGAGGGACTAATATTAAAATCAGCGGGTAAGTTGAAAAGCTTTTCAATTTAAGGCCATGTGAGCATAACCTCAACATTTTTTTTGACATTTTTTTCAAAACCAACTTACGTTCAGACGAAACGCGATATCGAGTTGAAAATTTCGGAAATCAAATGAGAAGCACTAAGAAACGTTTGTCTGGTCCTAAATTTTTATAATTATAAAAAAGTTTTTTTTTGAAAATTATTTAGTTTGATTTTTTCATAATTATTCCGTTATGTAGCATATACTCATTTTGCTTCATTTCAATGCCATTAAATGCCCTTTCATTAACTTCACATTCATGCCAATGCCTTTTAATGCTGTTCATTTTAAGTTTTTATTTCAATGCGTTTCATTGCGCCTTGCGCATTAATAAGCATTCAGGCAAAAATGCAATTAAAACGCATTGAAACGTTCCAATGCGTTCCAATGAACTCCTTGTTACCGGGATCCTACGGAAAAAATGTCTGGAATAAAAACTTTTTATTTTCGGGGCGGAAAAACGATTTGCTAAAATTTACCCTACCCCCACCCCCACAGGAGGCAGGGGTGGGGGTAACTTTGTAATTTCAAATGGCAACCCCAATTTTTTATCACAGATTCAGATTCTCCTTTACGAAATACGTAAGTTTTACTCGGAAAATTTGTTTCGATTCGCGATAGATGGCGCTGCAATTGCGAAAAATGAAATTGTTGACACTACTTTTAGCTCTACCCAGGAATAACGACGCGGACGTAGTAGTTGTCTATTCCTTTCGGGGTGCTTAATTTCGGTGAGTCCCCTTGCGTCTCACCATCCATCGGGGTGCTTGAACTTTTGGCAACGGGACAGTAAAAGTGATAAAACTGTCGAAAACCATTCCCGAATGCAGTTGGTTGACGACAGTCGATTTTGGATGTAGACATTACATATCATCGAGTCTCCACTGTCTACAATCCTCGACGTCATTCCGGCCAAGCGATAACCGCGTCTGTCCGTGCTTAACGTTTATTCATTAGGAAGGTTGATTGTGTTCATTTGATTTGGGTGTGTTGTTTGCTTTCGTTTGGGTTATTGTTGTTGGTCACGTTCGTTTGAGTTGGTTTGGGTGTCGTTGTATTTCCTCATTACCTTACTTCATTACTTTTACAATGGAAATTCTATCTCAGCAACAGAAAATTGAAATGATTCTCATTTATGGAGAAAGTGGCAGGAATATCAATGATGCTCTCACGCTTTATGCTCAACGCTTTCCAGAAAGTGTTCCTTCACGCGCTTCTTTTTAGCGGGTTGTGCGGGTTGTCACTCATGACCCTCATGTTAGTACTCGACAACTAAGCCGCGATTCCGGAATGTCTCTATCCAGTGTTTGGTAGGTATTAAAACGTAATAATTATCATCCGTATCATATTTCACTGCATCAAGAACTTCATGGCAATGATTTTCAGAACCGAGTGACATTTTTTCAATGGGCGGTTCAGCAGATACAAGGAAACCCGAATTTCTTTTTTCTAGTACTCTTCACAGACCAGTCGTCTTTCACAAACCATGGTAACGTTAATCGGCACAACATGCATTATTGGAGTGTAAAAAATCCACATTGGTTGCGTGAAGTTGAGCATCAGCGTCCATGGTCCGTGAACGTTTTGGTGTGGAATAATTGGAGATCAACTTATCGGTCCGTATTTTATTGATGGAAATTTGAACGGTGAAAAATATCGTAACTTTTTAGAAAATCAACTTCCAATATTGCTGGAAGACCTAAGCTTGGAGTGCGACACAACATGTGGTTTCAACATGACGGTTGTCCAGCACATTATGCGGCAATCGCGAGGGAAGTACTCAATCGCGAATTCAATGGACGATGGATCGGTAGAGGAGGTCCAGTAAATTGGCCTGCCAGATCGCCAGATCTTACGGCGCCGGATTTCTATTTGTGGGGTTATCTAAAGAATCGCGTGTATCAAGAAGTGCCCACAACTCGTGATAACATGATCGAGCGAATCAGGTCTGCTTGTGCACAAATATCACCAGACACAATTCGCAGTTGTGTGGAATCTTTCAAAGCTCGGATTAGCAAGTGCATCGAAGTGCGAGGACACCATTTTGAGCACTTATTGTAAAATAATTAATCGAAATCAAGCATCCCTGTGGTGAGAGGCAAGGGGACTCACCGAAATCAAGCACCCCAATGGATGGTGAGAGGCAAGGGGACTCACCGAAATTAAGCACCCCGAAGGGAATAGACAACTACTACGTCCGCGTCGTTATTCCTGGGTAGAGCTAAAAGTAGTGTCAACAATTTCATTTTTCGCAATTGCAGCGCCATCTATCGCGAATCGAAACAAATTTTCCGAATAAAACTCACGTATTTCGTAAAGGAGAATCTGAATCTGTCATAAAAACTTGGGGTTGCGATTTGAAATTACAAAGTTACCCCCACCCCTGCCTCCTGTGGGGGTGGGGTATATTTTAGAAAATCTTTTTTCCCCCTCGAAAATAAAAAGTTTTTATTCCAGACATTTTTTCCGTAGAATGCGTATTTTTTGAGATATTTCGTTGTCTCAAGTTAAAAAAAACACCCTATAATAACTGCACTTAATTTATTTTTGAAATTACGCAATTGCACATACGGTCACTTACAAACATAATCACACGCACAACGCTATGAAAAATCGCACGCTCTAGCTAATTACGCTAATGTATCGCTTGGATTTTGTCGACAAAATCGCAGCCAAGCTTTTTCGCTGAAAAGCCAGGGCTAACGGAGGAATATTTTTTCGTTTCACACAATTTATACGAACAGGTGGATTTAAAAATGCGTAATAATAATATTTAAATTAAATTTATTTAAATTTTAATAGTTTAATGTTTAATTTAAATATTCATTTAATTTGTGATTTTTCTTCAAATTGTAAAGCTCCAAAATTTAAAGGATTTATTACTTTCAGATGTATTATAAGTAAAAAATATTTAAATTTTAGTACAATTTTTCAGCATAAAAAATAATCTAATGATTATAGTTATATATACTAATCTTATTTTGTAAAAATTTGGAAGTAAGAACAAAAGCAGCTACTACAAATAATTTATTGGAACATTTCAGTTAAAAAAATTGTTCCATATAAAAAATACTTGAACCTGAAATTAATATTCTGACTTTAAAGTTGAACTTGAAAATCAAATCGAAGGCTAGCTGAAATTAGAAGTCTTAAGATTGACAAATTTTAAATAATAAAGCTTTCATAAAATTTTGCTAAAAGCTAGTAATTATTTATACATTTTGGTCAAATATAAGAATGCACATTACATAATATAATAAATAGTATAATAGTATAATAAATTAGTATATTAAATTACAAACATAGGTAAATGAAGTAAACGGTGTTTTTTCGTTAAATAATTTTTTAATTTTATTTCTGAAACAATATTTGAAGGGTTGCAGTATACAGAATTAGATAAGCAAAAGAATCGACATTTTTTAGGAGAGCGAAATAACATTCTGTAAAATCGAAATCACCATTTAAAGTTAAAAACAAAAGTTTAATCCAGAGCTGAAGTGTTTCTGAATTGAGGCCAAAAAAGTATAATTAATAAAATTTTCCAGTTCCGAGAAATAAAATGTGGAAGTTTACAATCTCAAAGTGACAAGAACCTCAAATTGAAACAGGCTCGGTTGATGATCACGATAAAAAGTGCAATTTTCAGTTTAAACAAAAAATAAAAATTTGTTCCCGAGATATTGAGTTTCTAAATTGGGAGAAAATGAGTTTTGTCTAGAAAAAGTTAACCAATTCCGAGTAAATCATTCAAGAATTTGGCGGTACTAATTTCATGGATTTTGAAAATCGTTTTTAGATAGCGACTAAAAATCTATTTTTCAATTTTTAAAAATAATAAAAACTTGCTCTCGAAATATGGGGAGGCTGAATAAGAATAAAAAAGTTTTCATAGAAAAAACTTATTCTGTTCCGGGAAAATAAAGATTTAATATGACGGTATCGCACTGTAACTGTTGTAAAAGTTATAAAAGTGGCTTTTGGTAGAAAATGAAGATTTAACATTTTATGTTGGAATTTGATTGCGGTATTTTGGTGCGAACGACGTGGCAAATAGATTTATTTAAGAGTTGATTCTTTGAAAAAAAGTATATTATTATTTTACAGTATTTAAAAACTTTTAGGAAGAGGAATATGGTCACAAAAAAACTTTTAAAAAAGATAAGAGGATAGGCATGTAAAAAAAAGAAGGCAGTAGACATGTGTACAGAGAGTCAGGTATCTGGTTACGTATATTACCAATCTTTTTATTACTACAATAAAAATGAGATTTTGAACAAATCCTTTAACAACATGTACTTGATTTTTTAATCATTTTTAATGTAAAAAGCTCATTTTTGCCAAAAATGTCGGTTATCTAGCTTTGTACTGCAATGTCCCTTTATTTAATAACCGTATAAACTATATCTTACAAAAAAAAACATATAACTTTTGACCTAATTGAAATATTCATCGTTTTATTTCCATTTTAATAGCGCTTATTATCTTCTTTTGTAATCCACAAAAAAATATAAAAAAAGGTGTAGTCGAAAATGGCACGAACTCGCGAACTGATAGCGGTAATACATAGCGGTAATACTGCACTTGCCCTGATTAAGGTCAAGCTTCAAGGTCAACCTCAATATCTTGGTTCCCCGCGAAATTCAAAATCCGTCTTTTTTATTGGCGTGGTTAACGTGTGTCGTGCTTAGAAAAACGGTTTTCTAACCTTACTTTCTTGTGGATCTTATTTCGCTTTAACATACAAAAAAAATGCTCACAGGCAATTTAATGACATATAACCATAAGCTTCAGACCCCAGATATTTAAATTGTATTGTTTTATTGATAAATGTGAGTACTTACTTCGTATAATTTTTAATAGGGTTGTTTCGCAATATTAGATAAAATAATTTTTTAATACATAATTTTAATCTAAACTCAAGGTGCGTTCTAAAATTTTTTTCTGTTGAGTCGTTCAACAGAAAAAAAAAATTAGAAATTGAAGGCGGGAAAACACTTTTTCAAGTTGGTATCACGTGGGTGTCACGTGACTCAGAGGTTCTCATAATTATCAATGTGATGATGTGGCTTTGATGGAAACTAACGAAACTTATGATAAAGAGGTTAGGCCACCTAACCGTTTCATTTTCACTCCTCAGATTTCTGCACTTACGAAGTCTCAATTACTCTTCAAATACTCCGATACCATAAATATATCTATTTTCGGTATATTTCCGGTATGGGCTTTTACGAAACCTTCCTTTGACATTTTTTAAACAATATTTTGCGACTCATATTTTCGACGTGTAGATAACCAAAACAAAACATCGGCACAGAAAACGATATTTGAGAATCACTGACACATAAACTGTGATTGGTGGAAAATCCGACCCCTTTGGCGTCAGAGGGACCCTCCAATCGACATCGTGATAGAAAATTCATACTTCAACATTAAATTAAAAATAGTAAACAATTGTAAGTTCCGACATAGTTGAAATGTAAGTTCCGACATAGTTCCTGATTGGGCCGCATATGATTCCGTCGGACACATAATTCAGTTTTCTGTTTCCGATGTTCGCTTCAAAGCCGGATAGATCCAGATAGAAAACGGTGGTTGGACTTAGATAAAAGAGTCTTCTAATTTAAGTTCCGACAAAGTTACGGATAGGGCCAGATAAAATGCTATTTTTCATATATGTCATCCAGATTAAAATCCGGATAGATTCACTAGTTTTCCGTTTAAGATTTTACGAACCGAAAGAGATCCAGATAGAGACGCAATAAAGTCCGACGTGGGCTATCCGCACCTTTATCCGGTTTTGTATCTGACTCTATCGGATCATATCCGTCATTTTAAGCAGGGATGCATCCGTCACCCAATTTTTTTCCGACAAAATTCGGGATAGGGCCGTATAAAATGCCATTTTTGACTTAGTTAAATATAATTTCGTTTTGTGATGATAAATACAATCCGGATAAAGCCGCTATGCTTCCGCGCATGATATTACGAACCGTGTAAGGACCAGATAGGGGCGCACTAGATTCCGAAATGAGCTATCCGGAGCCTTATCTGGTTGTGTATCCGTCTCTATCGGATCCTATCTGTCATTGTTAGCAGGGTTATATATTATTGAAAAATTATTGTGAAATATTATTATCTAGTATTATTTTTATATTATATTATATATCCCTCTGAGCGACGAAGAAACGTTACTTGCAGATTTCTATGCGAATCGAAACTAGACCGGGTGACTGCAGCCTGGCATACACAATATCCAGGGTGTTGCATTTTACAGGCGCAAAAAACCCTAAATTTTCTATCACAAAGAAAAACAACAAGTACATTTTCCAAATGAAGCTCTCTGTACCGGACGGTATAACTGCCTTTAGATTATGTGGTTAAAAATCACATTAAACAATGCATTCTTGTAGGCGTAATATGTATATGGCGAAAACCCGACTCTTTTTAAGAGCCTTAACATTACCACTACTGTGCCCTATTTGTGGCATTTTTACGTGTGATGGCTTATAGGCAAGCTATTTAGAAAACTACATCTATAAATATTTATTTAAAAAATGAGAAAAGACTGGAATCTTTGAAAACTCATAACTTGTGAAATAATAGGATTAGGTCATTGATTTTTTTCAGTTTTACACGAAATTTGTCCAGTTGCTAAAAACAGGTAAAAATGGTAGCCTAGGGTGATGCGTAATTTTGTATCTTGATTATTCCGGGGGAAAAATTACCTACGTAAAAACAGAACTTTAGGATGTAAAATATTGTTATGATTTTACGTCTGGAAAATACAATTGATATTTGTAAGGAAAAACTTTATTTCTTCGACTTCTTTCAGACTATTTCATTATATTATAATTTTGTATAAATTGCGTATCGAAATCGGACCGATTCACTTATTAGGTTATCTTCATATTCGGTGGAATTTAAATAAATGCAGGTGAATTTGTTAACAGTGTTAGTGTAATAAAGAGAACATTTGGAATCAAAAACAAGTAAACTATTACCCTCTTTTGTTATAACATTATGATTATATCTCCAATCACTTCTAATAAAAAGCTGGCTGTCATTAGTTATTGGTCATTAGTTATATTCGGAAAAAAACTAAATGAATGAATGATAAAAGTATATATTAGACGTAATTCTTTAAATAACTTTTTAAAGTAACGCATTTATGGTTATTAAGATCCAATGAAGTTATGCTCGATCGTAAAACTAGCTTGATCTATCAAAGAAGTTAAAGGGAGCCTTTTTCTAGAATAAAAATAAAAGGTTATTTTTAAAATTATCTCGACTCTCGAAACAATTGAAAATATAAAAACACTATTTCTCTACGGAATTATAAATTTTAGTTAGTCTGTTGTTTTCACAACATCCTGAAGTATAACTGCTCCAAGTTCAATATAGGAACTGTAATATTATAAATAAAAAGATTTCTACTGGAGGTACCCCACGGTGCGCCTGAGTGACATTTAAATGAAAAGGTCAAACACTCCAGATCGAGTCGGAGGGATCGAAAGTATGTTACTTGTAGATCATAGAAACATAATTTTTAAAATCATCGCCGGAGCCCTTTTCAAAAATCACGCGTCGATCTATATCAATGTCATAATAGGATATAAAAATATTTAAAAAAATTCCTTTTGCAACTTATATTTAATAATAAGATATATTACATCGTTCTCAATCATTATTTCTTAAATCGCATTATTTGTCTTATGCTATTATACAGTTATTAACAAATTATAATCACCAAATTATAATTTTCACTCTTTTTAAACGTGCAATGCATTGTAACTACATACAGCACGTAGCAACTTGGTTGGATAGTCAGGGTGATTTTCGCCAACTTTATTCTTCAACCATGCACTCTTGAAATCAAAATGCACCGACTCCATCGCCTGCTCACTGAAAAAACCAAGTGCCATTCCTGTTTTGTGGCAAAACTCTCTAACATGAAAAAAAACTATATAAACTTTGGGTGTAACGCTGACACCTAAGGAAATGTAGCTCTTTTTGAAATTTTCTATGCATGTTGTATAATTGTTTTCGAGCACATTCCCGAAGCACGCAGAGACCACACTGTTGAAATCCTCATACACCTGTACGTATGAGGATTTCAACAGTGTGGCGATGGAGTCGGTGCATTTTGATTTCAAGACTGTATGGTTGAAGAATAAAGTTGGCGAAAATCACCCTGACTATCCAACCAAGTTGCTACGTGCTGTATGTAGTTACAATGCATTGCACGTTTAAAAAGAGTGAAAATTATAATTTGGTGATTATATATATACCATTAAACCATTTCCCTTTCAGGGTAGGCGTGACATTACCCGATTCGGGTAGTGTTTCTAGGTTTTTCTTGTAGTTATAAATAACTACAAGTGTGGGCTCACCACACCCACGATGTGCCAACAGCACTCATGTCAGTATTCTTGAATGGTCACCCATCCAAGTACTAACCGCGTCCAACGCTGCTTAACTTCAGTGATCTGACGAGAACTGGGTTTTTCAGCGTGGTATGGCCGTTGGCTTATATATAATGGCTTATTATAATTTGTTAATAACTGTATAATAGCATAAGACGAATAATGCGTTTTGAGAAATAATGATTGAGAACCATGTAATATATCTTATTATTAAATAGAAGTTGCAAAAGGAATTTTTTAAAATATTTTTATATCCTATTATGACATTGATATAGATCGACGCGTGATTTTTGAAAAGGGCTCCGGCGATGATTTTAAAAATTATGTTTCTATGATCTACAAGTAACATACTTTCGATCCCTCCGACTCGATCTGGAGTGTTTGACCTTTTCATTTAAATGTCACTCAGGCGCACCGTGACCCACAATGTACTTCCTGAAATGAGTTACACAATGTAAAACACGTTATTTTATCCGACGCCTCATATCAACCGAAAATTGACTGCATTAGTAACTTTGATTTTCATCAAATGAACATTTATTTATTTTGCAGCTATAGATTTACACAGATAACAGTAGATCCTCAAGTGAAAACGCCAGGAGGAAAAACCTATGATGTTTTGTTCATTGGTACTGACAACGGAAAAGTTATTAAAGCTATAAACGCTGAGTCAGCTGATTCTCACCAAAGGGTTAGTCCAGTTGTTATCGAAGAAATCCAAGCTTTTCCAGCAACGGTTCCAGTACGTGGTATAAAAGTGGTACGGGCATCCCAAGCTGGTGATGGTTTGGAGGATGGTCGTCTTATTGTTATATCTGACAGCCAAGTCCAAGCATTGAGATTGCATCGATGTTACAGTGACAGAATTCTTTCTTGTGGCGAATGCGTTGCACTGCAGGACCCATACTGTGCTTGGGACAAGTTAGAGGGAAAATGTCGTGCTCTTGTTGGACCGGTTGCTACAGATGCTTCGCGGTTCTTACAAAGTGTAGCCACCGGGATGCATACATCTTGTCCGCCAAGTAAAAGTCAGAGTAAGAATGCTAGCAGTGTTGGTGCCATTTCTGCTAATCAAAACAAATTTCCTGAAGATTCTGTGCCATCTAATAAGGATAGCCAAGGAGGAGAGATTATAAATATCATGCAGGACGAGGAACAAAGTAATTCAGGTTAGTAAGAATAATTCAAATTTAGTATAGGATAGCGGACACACGTCACGTGACGTAATTTTTCTTGATTTTTAACCCAACCCCCTCCTTAGTCACGCTATTTTTCTATTATATTTTCATCCTGAATCAGAGTATATTAATTTTATGTAAAAGTGTTCTCTGATAGTTTTTATCAAATGTGCACGTTGTGAAACCCCTTGAGCCAGAAAAAAAATTATTTTTACGAGGGCGTCTATCTGCCTGCCTGTTTGTCTATCTTTTTTGTAGAGGAGATGGGAATGCATTTACTATCAGTTGGATGTAGCCTTAACAGTGACAACAGCGTGTCGTCTCCGTTTTTTTAACCCTGGAGGAAACCCAACCGATCCTGATTTGAGTGGCTTGCAAAAGATTTAGCGCACGCTCTTATCCATACTGGCGTATGCCCTCCTCATTCCCATTAAGGGTTTTTTGTCATAGACACCTTCATGTTCGCTGGCGAGTCAACTCCGAAGAATCTCGCCAGCGCATCTTGCACTTCCACGGTCTCGGCACTGAATACTAGATCTCCATGTATAGCGAGTCCCTTTCGCCAGTTTGATGAGAACCTTTTCGAGGAACGCGTACCTTAGTTTCTCCTCCTTCATCTTGGTTGCAAGTTGCTCCTTCCTCAACTTGTTCCTCGTACTTTCAGACCCTATTCCATCGACCCGAGTCCTAGTTGCTGATCATGTACTACGTTCTTGCTGAAATCCATCAAGTTCTTTTATCGCATTTAACTTATTTTTAAACTCCTCCTTTAACCTATTTTCTTTGAAATCGCTTAACGGACATGAAATTTTTATCGAGCAACTTTTGTGACGTTCAAACACCTCTTCACAAAAGCTTCGTTTAATATTTTCATTTTCATTAATTTTGTCTGAAAAAAGACCTCCTTTCGCTCCGCTGGGAGTCGAACCACAGAACTTCTGATTTCCGGTCAGGTGCTTTCCCATTAAGCTACTAGAGAGATCGAGAGAAGCAACCTTTTTCAGAAATATACGCATTATTATGCTAGATGGTACAAATCAAATTTTTCAAGGAATCTGTATTATCATTTGAGACTAACAGAAATTTTTAACTTTTTTTTCAGACTAGATGGAATGAAAAATTATTTTAATTAATTTTCCCTGCAAAAAGGTCTCCTTTCGCTCCGCTGGGAATCGAACCACAGAACTTCTGATTTCCGGTCAGGTACTTTCCCGTTAAGCCACTAGAGAGATCGAGAGAAGAAATATTTTTCAGAAATACAAGCATTAATATGCTTGATGGTAGAAATAAAAATTTTCAAGGAATCTGTATTATCATTAGAGAATAACAGAAATTTGTAACGTCTTTTTCAGACTAGATGGAGCTATGAATTAAAAATGATTTAAATTAATTTTTTCTGAAAAAAGGTCTTCTCCTTTCGCTCCTCTGGGAGCAGCTTAATGGGAAAGCACCTGACCGGAAACTGGTTTTTAAGACAAAATTACTTTTAAATAATGTTTAATTCATAGCTCCATCTAGTCTGAAAAAGACGTTAACAATTTCTGTTATTCTCTAATGATAATACAGATTCCTTGTAATATTTTTATTCTCTATGTCTAGTCCCACGAGTAGTTAGGGAAATATTCGGTGCGCCTTGCAGAGCCCGGCATGCGGGTTAGGGGCTCCTTACTCTAGGAGGCGACCTGGTGTCCTAGAGCCACTGTATGAGACACTATTCCCTGGTGCCATGCAACCCTGCGTACGGTATTTTACGCCTGGGCTTGGGGTTTTTCCTTTGGGACCATCCTTGGATCATTGTCCGCTACTGCTTATTGAGCCTTATAACCTTATTCGGCAGGAACCCTCGGTACAGGGATCCTTTATCTGCAATCCTAGGACGCGCCCCATGTCCTGACCAAAGGCTCCATGTGGGAGTGGTATTAATAGTAGCAGTAGCTTTTTCTGCTTTGTTTTTTGTAGAGGAGTTGAGAATTAATTTACGCACAGAGTGTGAGACTCAACCGAAGTAATACCCACTAAACTCACCTCCTGTTTTCCTGCGGTTGTGCTGGTGCACTTCGCAGCTATATGCCCCACGACGCGGCGCGGGGGTCGAAAACCTTATCAGCGGTAGCCGCGTGTCAGCTACTTTTTTCTGCCCTAGAGCTCCGAATGTGTGAGTAATACTATAGGTGATTTGGTATCAAAAAATTATTTTTTTAAATCAAGAATTCCATTTTCTGACAAAACATTGCAAGATACGGCAAAATCTTAACCAGCCAAAATTGATCATCTTAAAAAGAGATGCAAAGTTTCTTTAGACCGTTGTTTCGTAAGACGTATAGTTTTTGGTTTTATTCGTAAAAACTATTATTAAAAATTAAATAAAAATCAATTTTCAGGCAGTGATGCATACAGCCTGTGCATTAAGGTGGACCGAAAAATAAAAATTTTCAGTTTTTCGATCAGGATAGGAAAAATCGTATTCTCTATGGCATATGATTTATCCTTTTCAAGCGTCTTTTATAATATAAAGACGCATAAGAATCTAAGAGGATACATACAAATATATTAAAAATGTGACTTTGGTGCGTCAAAGAATAAAAAAATATTATTCATGATTATTAAATTATTGTATTTTGAGTGATTTCTTCATCGGTTTTTGTGAATCAAATTATTATTTTCTCTCAGTTTACAATAATTATTTAATTAAGTAATTACCCTGGTCGACAAAATAACATCAATTATTCAATTATATTCAGATTCGGTGAATTTATTCAGACTAGAATGAGTGACTAGAAATTTCACAGGTTCCCAGCAAAAAAAAGAGGATTGATACATATTGGAGTGAATTAACATTTTTGTAATGCGCGTGAATCCCATTTTCTGATTCGTTTAAACGCATTGAGACGCATTCAAATGAATTAAGACAGCGCGAATTGAATCCGTGTGAATTCACATGAATGCGTGGTCAAGGTCAATTAGAAAACAAATTAATGAAAAGTGCATGCGTCGAGGCTTGAAACAGCGATCCCTCGTGTATCAGTCCAGAGTACCCGCCCCTGAGCTACGAGACAATTTACTAAACATTTACAATAAATTATATATGCCCCGCACGTTGGTTTTCCTGTTACGGATTAAATTGTATAAATCAACACTTGCTGAAATTCGCCGTGACGCATTGGGGCGAATTCAAGTGTGTATTTTACTCTCGCGAATTCAGACGCATTAACCAATGTTAAGGCTTTTGCGTCCTGACGCATTGAAGTGTATTCGCTGACTTTAGTCTTTGGCACCATATTGGTACGTATAGAAAGATTCAAAATTGAAATACCGTCTTCACGAATTTACACGCGTCCATCGCCCTGCACCTTGCAGAATTGAGTCTGTCAAATCATGTGTATTGCCGAATTGGTGTCAAAGTTTGGTTAATATCACTCCTTTCAGTTAAATAATTAATATCGCTCGCCCAAACCGCACGAATGTATTTGGGCAACTTTATTTTTCATAATTATACTATCATTGCTGCCCTGAAAAACTCATAATTTCGCAAAATAAACTCGGCCGAATAGAGCCTAATGCATTGCAGAATTGAATTTAAAGGTCCAATTTGATTGTGGCAGCAAATCGAATACACCAAACCTAACCTGAATTCGTTTTCGCGTTGTATCTATTCAACTTTTTTTACTGGGTACGTACGAACTTATGGACTAACCTGATATTATGATTTTATTATTCTCTGAAATAACTTAATTTCCTTAAGTACGACATTCGAAATTAAAATTATGATCCCTAACAATTCTTTTAGAGTAATTTCATTTTGGTCGTTGTTTTTTTTTTGTAACAAAATCAGCCCTCACAGCAGTACTCTCAATTCGACTCCCCAACTTTACTGCGCATGCGTCGCGTCAGCAGTCTCATTGGCTGTATATGGCGCGCTTTTCATAAATTAATAAATGTATAAATCAATTTTTTTATAATAAATAATTATTGCAGAATTAATGTAATTAATTTTTAGATGACAAAATAGTCTTTTAGATTGAAAGGTAAATTAATTATTTGATTCTACTCTTAACAAATAAATGATTGATTTTCAATTCAAAGGAACAATTTTTTCACCAAAGTAAATCCTAAGTAAATCATAATATGCGACTTATAAATCATAATGTGCGACGTATGCACAGTGAGATTGGGGAGCTGAATTGGGAGCACTGCCTCACAGGGTGGATTCTCTAGAAATATTATTTGTGAAATCTTCTATTGTAATTTTTAACTTGTAAACTTTTTCTAAGTGCACCAGTACTAGTGCGTAGTTAGTTTTCGTGCAAAGGTTGTTTAATTTCTTTATTTTAATAATCAAACTTCGCCTGTATTTCTGTCATTGTGAGAATCTATTTTTGTTTCATCGAATCGTGAGCGCATTGCCCCCTCTCCCTCTCCCTCTCCCTCTCCCTCTCCCTCTCCCTCTCCCTCTCCCTCTCCCTCTCCCTCTCCCTCTCCCTCTCCCTCTC
>CAKNYM010046787.1:3133-16271 GCA_932195095.1 Andricus curvator | reverse complement strand
CCCCCCCACCCCCCTTTCCCTACACGACCCCCCCCCCCCCCAGCCCTCCCCCCCCCCCCCTCCCTCTCCCTCTCCCTCTCCCTCTCCCTCTCCCTCTCTACAGGGCTCGGCACGCCGTATCTTACATTGAAGCGAGCGCCAAGGTGGAGATGGATACGGCGTGCCGAGCCCTGTAGAGAGGGAGAGGGAGAGGTTCATTTGAAACGAAAACAACGTACTTGCATACCCGGAGACCCTGAGCTCGTCTACAAAAGCGCTATACGACACCTTGGCGCTGGAGACACTTATATGGCGGGTTTAATTCTAGAAAACTGCACCCTTTCTTGGCGAAATCGCGGTAAAGTTTCAGCTGTAATCGTGTCTCACGACCGTGAGGTAGATGGTTACAGTCTGAGATGGACTCAGTGCGACGATCCGGCAAAAGTTTTGTGCACTCTGAGGACACGGAGCGACTGAAGGACGACCGCCTTCTGCATTTTCCCTGCAAGTGTCTTAGAATTTCGTTGACACGCAGGGATGCTTTTCAGGCTATTAGCCAGTGAAAGCTTGGCACCTTACAAGGTATTTATGCGTCTCTTTCTTTTAATTTCCTTTGGCTGCGATTTTCTTGTAGGCTGGTGCCGAAAATTCGATGACGAACATGGTTCGTTTCTTGAAGTTAAAGAGAACTATGCAGGCCTCGAGTGAGCGACAGAAACAGTTGTCGGGAATATGTAGTTCCAGTATATTCGGCACCTCTCATTTTCGAAAATGGACTATTCCCCTTGGAGTGTTTGGCAGAACGGTATCATGGTTAATGTCGTAAGAGTGATAGAGATGGTAAGAAAGCACTCCTAGTACCGCATTGTGCCTTTGGATGTACGTCGTTCCCGCGTAAGTTGGAAAACTAGATAGTGTGTGTCCTAAGTGATTGGGGTGTGCACGACACGCTTTGCAGCTATAATCGGGAATTTCTTGGCACGAAATGTGGCGACCATATGCTAAATTGGAAATTACACCGTCTTGATACGCTAAAATGAAACCCTCCTTGCTCGACTTCAATCCAGGTGATTTGAGGAAAGCAAACGTTAGCTCAAACATCATCGACTGATCCGTCACATTCCTATGGAAGATGCCGTGTATCCTCTTGTCGAGGAGCTGTTCACGATAGTTTTTCTCCTGTGCTTTCGTGATCCAATCCTTAAGAATGGGTACTTGAGATTGATAATGGTTGATTCATGTTGCTCATCCGTGATACTGAAGTCAAGGTCAAGTGTTTCAACAGCCTCCTCTGCTGCTTTGTGCAGAAACGCTTCCTTGCCCACATCTTTTCTAACCATTTTAAGAAGAGGGTCACGTCCTTTTGCGGATATATGTGCTGTACCAAGAATGATCCTGTTGTGAAGACATTCAAGATTTAGTATTCCGCGACCACGGCTTGAGATGTAAAGTCGCGGAACGGGTGACATTAGGTGCATGCATTTGTTCATGTGCATAACCTTTCGTGACACGATGTCGAGGGATTTGATATCTTTCTTCGTCTATGGAACCATTCCAAATTAATATAGTAATACCAGGACGGCAAGCATGCCCGTTGCAGATACTTTGTTCCTCGCCGAATGTTCGGAGGGCGAAATCTGTCGGTTCAGACGTTTGTATCTGCATCGGAGAGTATTCTTTAGAGATGTTACGTCCTGAATGCGGCTTTCTGGCACGCTTATATATTATTAGGTGTCTCTAGCGCCAAGGTGTTGTATAGCGCTTCCGTTTACGAGCTCAATGTCCTCGGAAATGCCAGCAAGCCGTCCTGGCTCCAAATGAATCTAGGCGTATTTTTCAAACCCAGAAACTCGATTCGAACCTTCTAAGTTTACTCAGACAATCCGTAGAGGTTGTTCTAATATCTCGTTATTTTTAGCATAGATCTTGAGATCATCCATTTAAAGACATAAGTGACCTAAGACTTTCTATATTTGGATTGGCGCAGAAGTACCCTTGGTAATGGCGAAGTGGGAGAGATAGTAGCAATAATTTAAGGCGAAAGAGGAGAGGGCTGATGATAACGCCCTGAAAAACACCTCTCTGAAAGGTGGCGTTGTTAGTTGTCACACGATTTTTGCAGATTCGATGGTAAATCTGGTTTTCCAAAGCGGCATCAATCTCTCTACGCACTCACCATCTGTGGATGAACTTTTAAGCTTTGCAAGAAACATATGGTAAGTGTATGGGAGTTTCAATTGAAAGCTTTCCGGTAGTCAACCCAGGCCATAGATAGACGGCGCTGGTAGGATGCTGCGTCTTTGCAGACACATCTATCGATGAGCAGATTCTGCCGACATCCTGTTCCGCCTTTCTTTGAGCCGTGTTGTTCGTACATCTCTCCTCACACAGGTCCGATTGTCCGAACAATCCTATCATTTGGGATAGCTGTGAAGATCTCATACAGCGTGTTCAGACAAGTTATTGGCATGTAATTCTTAGGGTCAGACAGGTTGCCCATCTTCGGGAGGAGCACTGTACGTCGTTCCACCAACCACTCTAGAATAGGCTTTTCCGAATTTAGATATGATGTGCAAATCCGAGCCAGATGCTGGTGGGTTGAAGGAAACTTCTTCCACCAGATGTTCTTGATACCATCTTGTCCCGGAAAGGAATAGTTCTTCGTCCCTCTTAAAATTTTGTTTACCTTCTCCTTAGAGATACATGCAATTTTTACATTAAACAAAGTCAAAATGAGAAAAAGCGCGCGACTATTCCGCTCCGCACGGTACCTGTTTAACGAAAGAGAACGTGACTTGTCTGGCTCTCTGCCGTGTCACCAAAACGGAAGAAGGTGCAGGGGCGGCTTAAATGAAGTCTGTAACTAACTAAAAATATCTACAGACTAGATCCGAAGAATTTCCGGTAATGAGGAAGTTCTCGTCCTCTCTGACACGAGAGTTTTCCGTATTGGCAACTATAACGCCACAAATCTAAGACAACCAGACCTGATTCGCATCCCATCGCGGTAGTCCTGATTAGGCTGGCTTCTCGTCCAGTGCCGTAGCGTCGAGGGCCCTGTTAGAGGATGTGAGAAGACTTCCTCCCTCATAAGGATTACTGGTCACTAAGTTCATTCCCAAAGCCTAGGGAAGAGGGTCTGAAGGCATCCTTGGCTTTGGAGGCATTCAAGGTGTCCAGCCGGGTTCTGGGACTATTGGAGACAGCAAGCGGAATGGCGGGAACTAGATTCAAATACGGAATCTCGATTCTTAGATTTCAAGGCTACAACAAGCGAATCTCATTCATAATCAACAAAAAATACACGACGAATTAATCCTAAATTCTTAAAATTAACCTCAATTATGAACTTGGAGTATCGTGCCACTTGACGGAAAGGAATAGTTTTCGCTTAATGAATAAAATAATGTAACGATTTTGATAGCTAAAATTTTGCCTTGTTACAAGATTTACGCGGAATCATTCGGAATGACTGCGCAATGTTTGCGGACTCATTCGGAATGAACTTGAAACACCAATTCGGACTGAAAAAGAGTTCATCGTAATCGGTCGGAATCATTCGGCCTGGATTTAGCTTTCACCTCGAATGTCGCAATGAGTCGGAAACAGATTTCGCACTCGTTCGTAATCGATCAGAATGATGCGGAGTTGTTCGGATTTAAGCGGACTCAGGGATCCTCAAAGTACGAGGTCGAAAATTCTTAATTTCTTTACAATATTTTTTAAAAGCCCTACTAACCTTATGTGTGCAAAATACAGACCCGGACCTATATTTTCCGATCCGGATCCTGCAGTTTGCATTAGAAGACCCGATCCGAATATTTCTAAAGTCTTAATGCTTATTGTAACGTAAAATTTTCTAATATTGAATAAGTGATTTTTGAACAGTGTTTCGGGCTTGTGCCTTCTTTCGGATTATCGTGAAGTGAAGTGAAAAGTGATCCATTAACTGTGATTAGTGTTTTTTCCTTCTGGATTATAGTCTTCATTAAATTTTATTTAACAATGGCGAATATTATTCTTGTCAACCAGAACGACGAAATATTTTGCATAAAGATACATGACTGATTTTTCATTTTCATAGTGCAACAAATTCGCTCTCTTGACTTTTCTTCGCACACTAATGATCAAAATTGTGCGTATTTTTACAAAAACTTGGATTAAAAATAGGCTTGTCATAGAATGTGGCTAACTTGGCGATAAATTTCTGTTATCAAAAACCTTCGGAATACTGATGAAATTGCCTGTAGATTGAGTCCTATATAAGAGTCGTTACTAAAACGTTGTAAAATTTTGATATTTTTTTTAAATGGAAATTTAAAGAAACTACAAAACTATTTTTCATTATTATTTACCCATAATGGAACGGAAATACCAATATTTTCTGTTAATGTAAGCAGATTCGAAATAAATTTATTTTGTGAAGAACTAACTAAACTAGTTTCTAAATATCATTTTTTAGTTATTTGAATATCATAGAAATTTCATAAAAATGTAGATCAGGCTTTGTGGAAGGAGCAAACTTTTGCTTTCCTCAGATCATCAGGACTTAATTCAGGTAAAGAGAGTCTCATTTTCGCGTGTCAGGACGGTGTCATTTCCACTTTAGTATAACGTCATCGCATTTTACGTCAAGAAGTTCCTGGGAGATAGAGTCAATTGTCCAAAACGAGAAGTGCCAAATTTTCTGGAACTACGATTTACGGACAGCAGTCTCCATTGCATACTTGAGACCTGGCAACCTTCTCTCGGACTTCAAAAACAAAAGATTTTCGTGATGGAATTCTCGGCTCTGGTTGACTACAACATCACTGCTGAAGATAAGGAAAACCCAGAATATTCTGATAAAGCTATTGTCCTTGCGATCGGTGCTCTCGGAGGTGCGAAGCTGTCGCTGGCCCAGCAAGTCATACCGTTGTAATCAACGACAAAAAAAGCAAAGTACAAGAGAGCAACTGTAACAACACTCACTGGCTAAGGCTATCCCAGGCCGTGTTACACGATCGAAAATTGTGCAAGCAAACAAACCAACAATGAGTTAGCCGCCACTTCAGAATCAGCAGAAACAAAAGAGATTCACACGTGACTCAACCCTATTGCAGACAGCACTTAGTAAGGTAAAGGGAAAACCAACTCTATTTAAATCTATTTTCAGCCGCCACCCAAGCTTCTTGGCTATCGTGGTAAGCGTAAAACAACTTCCAAAAGGTGGTTCAGTTCCTCATCGCCCGTGGTTACCATCCCGTGATCAGAGCGGAATAGCCACTCGACTCCAACGACGGACACAAGTGGCAGAAGGGTCCAAAACCCCTAACCACAGCTGACCGATTTCATTTTAAATCATACAGATAGATCCTGGTTATGGTTCTGAATAAATTGGCCTTTAAGTATATCATTCTACAGTGAAAATAGACGGACACGTATTTCATAGTTTAGCCGAAAAAAATTGATCTTAGGAAATACGAGCTATCGAAGTTTACCTTTTTTCTTGTTAAGAAAATGTTTACCTAATAAAATTACTTATGAAAAATATAGTGCACATTGTCAGCAATATTTCCTTACAAACATTTCAAAGGTGAACTTTTTGACAAAATCCAGTTTTCATATTTTCAGAAAAATAGCCGTCTTTTTGTCAGTTTTCGACAGATTTTAACAATTGGAAGGTTAACTTCAATAGCTCGTAATTCCTAAGATACATTTTTTCGGCTGAACTATGAAATGAAGGAGGGGTAGGTGTGTGGTTCGGCCCTGATCACTCTCAGAATATTTCGAAGCTCATTCAAGGAAGGCAGACGAACATCGCTGCAGAGATTCAGGCAGCTACAACTGCTGCAAAAAAAGTCCAGTGAAAATGGAATTAAAAAAATAAGCATTTTTCCTGACTCGAAATTTCTCATCGACAGTGATACCTAGTAGATCCTCATCTGGGAGGCTAATGGATGGAAAACTGCCCATGAAAAACTTGCCGTTAACCGCCCTTACCGTGCACCATGAATGAAATGAGCCACTAACTTATCATCGAGATAATTAAGCTCATTTCATTTCCGAAGATTGCAAAAACCAAGGAAGAGTCAAATGTTAGTTAACCCGTTGGGTGTACTCCATTGTGATCCTGTGAAATTACTTCAATGATGTGGATTGGAGAGAAGTAAGAACTGGTCTACTGAATCTGAGAGTGGCATTGGAAGGTGATCATTGCAGAATATGTCGTATGATCAACTCGAGTGACTTGCTAGGTACCCTAGCACAGAACGAAATGATCGAGCTGCTGTCTGACATATACCGGGGTGGTCCCCCTACTATAACATTATGCCATGGTAAGTTAGAAGTGCCTTCGGAGGAATCGCGTTTAAAAATAATAGCCGAATATCACGGTAGTCTTTTAACCGGACATCAAGGCGTAATCCGCGTATGCCAAAGCTGGCTCTAGAATAAACTAATACGAGCCCGTACTCGTGAGTCCATGGTCATCACTGACACCCCTCTTGGAGTGTTCGATAGGGTATCTCTCGATTCCATGGGCAAGCTGGCGACGACATCTAATGGTAATACGCATATCCTCAACATGCAAGATAATTTTTCAAAAATATATATCGCAGTACCCATACCAGATTTACACACCCAGCCCGTCGCGCACGCAGTAGCACACAATCTATTCGCGCAAAACGGTGCCCCTCGCTGCATTCTTACTGATCGGGGAGAAAGTTTCATAAGCAAATTAATGAGGAAATTGGAGAAGATATTCGGGGTTAAGCAATTAACAACTTCCGAATATCGACCCCAAACCAAGGGTTCCTTGGAGCGCAGTAACATCGTCGGTCCAGATTATGTAAAACATTATGCCGAGGATTTGGATGACTGGGATCGATTGTTTCCATTTGTGATGTTTGAAAAAGAACGCTGAACGTTGCGTTACGTTGAAAACATACATCCCCTAAACGAAGCCATGTACCTCTATAACCTATTACTAATTTTAGTGATTATGTAAACTACTTCGTCGATTCACCAGGCCCAAGTAACCAGCAGCTCCAGTTTCAGACCATTACTGGCATCTTTTACGCGAACCAAGGGTCCATGAGGCGAATAATCAGCTATTGGAGGATTAACACCTTCCTGCATGTCAACAAACTCTAGCAATATGGAGATCGCGGAACGACTTAGAAAGAACCTTGATCGAGATATCAGCGAACTGGCATATCACTCCTGCAAAAATCGCCCCTCACATGTGACGATCGGCAAAAGCGCACGAAGAACCTCCCCCATGTTGGGATTTATAGGAGGAATCGTGAGTCCGATAGCAGGTTTGTTGACCTACGATGACGAAACGGCAATGGTCGGTCCACAAACATATATAACCTGATCCCAACTCGAGGACTTGCACCGGATTGCCGAAGGACATGAGCATTGATAGCAGCAGTTGCATAATCAGCTTATCCTTCTCCTAACGCACGTGAATCAGGTTTCAGCAGTACTTACCAATCTAGCCTATGCCTATGCAATGTCGAAAGTTCTACATGCTATAGAAAATGGCTTAGACGAGTATAACTGATCAGGTGATCATATAATGGACGTTATTCAGGCAGCAAGAAAAGGAAAGCTTCATCCAGCTTTGCTAACATCCGAACAATTAGAACCAGTATACAGGGACATCCAAGACCACCCACTTAAAGCGGCCTTCCCATTTCTAGGGCCTCATGTGAGCATTGAGGAATTAGCGGAAATCGCTGTAGTAACCATTAACTGCAAAAATGGTATGCACTACATTGTTTTGGATACCCCACTAATTGGCAAGACCAAATATACCATTTATAAACTGCATCTACTCCTGGTACAACAACCGATTCTAGAAAACAGAACAAGAAGGGCATGTGTAAGATCAAAATTCACATATCTAGCCATGGAAGAGACTGAACGAACTTACATGCTAATGACCCAGTTGGAGTATGCCCTGTATATAAAGATGCACAGCTACCTTTTATGTCCAGGCTGTCCTCCATCTACGAGATGGCCACTCATAAAACCTGCGAGGCTCAACTCTTGCTTAGCCCACCCTTAAAAACCTTCCGGTTGTGCGATATACAAGTGTCGTACGAACATCATCCTTATTGGAAGATCATACTATTTCTGAGTGGTTAGATATATTGGATACGTAATGCAATCGAAGTCGAGCTAATTTGCTCTACTGAACCTTCTCTTCATTATAATCTCCTAGGCTTGGAATTACTCCAAATCGCAGTAGGGTGTACTTTAAAAACAACTTGGATAACACTAGCTGGACTGGAATCTGTGCATAAACAAATCATAACCATATCCAAACCACAGATTCATTTGGATCTTTCCAAATTGTCTGCAAAATTAAAAGAAGTTCCACAACTCTCCCAGATGACAGGTTTAACAAAACAACTTCCCAGCAGGATTTGATCCTACCATCCTACAAGAATGGAGACCTGGAACAACTGGAACAACAGCTGGATGATTTTAGTATGCAAAGGCAGGAACAGTTCAACCGTACCTCATTAATACACGGCTCCAATGCCGGACTGGTATTATTATCAATGCTAATAGTGCTCTACCTCTGTCGGGCCACTCTGATAAACATGTTAATGAACCGCCCATGTTGCTGTGCTCGAACGAATTCAAGAAGGTAGAAATCTTTTGCTGAAACAATATCTTGTGAATCTCAATTCCAAGGACGGCAAGTTCAACAAGCTCCTCTTTCTACTCTGAAAGAACTCAAGGTTCATCCCTACATGCAATTACCTTATGTTTCGTTCATCAATGTTCACGATAACATATCGGTTAATGAGGATACTAACTATTAGTATCAATCTTCCAAGAACATCAACAAAACTTCGCTCGACAACCCACCGTCAGTATCATGACGAAAAAAGATGCCGAAGCAGATACTACGACCGGCATAGATTGCTGATTCATTCCCCCACTGCCCTAAATTCTCGTAATTGCGAGTACTGTACTTGTGTGGATCTCAGCACCGACTTCTCGTCATTGCTGCGCCAGTGTAGTGTGGTGTTGTCTGAAAAGGGAATGAAGTCTCATAAAAAACTGCCTTGACATAGAGTCAGTGGTATGGGTTATGATTATGATGAATGGGCCCAACACAGTGAGCTGCGTGTGTCTGGGAAAAGATCTTAACTCTTAATTACTGATAAGGAGTACAGTCCAGTCACTTCGAGCCTACAAATCCCTTGAGAATCTTCGGAGCAGGGAGCCCAACTTACCATTTATCAAGAGAAGCATATTGGTAACTCCTCATCACCCTTAGGGATATTCTCGTGATCAACTACGGAGGAATCACTGT
The DNA here is from genome assembly GCA_932195095.1 of Andricus curvator. Classification (NCBI taxonomy): domain Eukaryota; kingdom Metazoa; phylum Arthropoda; class Insecta; order Hymenoptera; family Cynipidae; genus Andricus; species Andricus curvator. Next base: position 6,973 of record CAKNYM010046787.1, on the reverse strand, counting down.
AATCGAGATTTAATTTAAACAAATTCTTTCACTTCATAATAAGCAAAAAAATAATGTATAGAGTAAGAGGGGGGGGAGGGGGTAACATGGGACTTTCGAAACGGGAAGCGGAGAGATATGAAATGAGATTTGAATGGGGTATGCAAGTGAGGGGTAGAGAGTGGCAGGAAATAGAGGAAGAAATGACGGCAAGGAGAGGAAAGATGGAAGAAAATCGTGGAATCAATGTACAACAGCTGGTATCGAATGTTTAAGATGCAGGAGGAACCAGAGTACCTAAGAAAGAATAAAAAAGAAAACAAATGCAATAGAATCGTGAGATTCAGAATGGGAAAGGGTGTAAGAGCATACAGGTACTGGATGAATGAAGAAGAAAATATGTGTAGAGTGCGTAGGTATGAGCAAGAAACATGGTTGCCTGTCCTGGAAAGGTGTACAGGTGATGAAGGGAGAGGGAAAAGTGTGGAAGAGAGAGTGAAGTGGATTTTGAATGGAAATGGTTAGGGGGAAGTATGGACGAAGAAACTGAAAAATATGAGAGAGTGAGAGAGCTGGTGGCATAGTGTAGAAAAAAAGCCAAAAATGATTCCTGAAGGAGAATTAGAAAGTATTGTTGCGGAATAGAATCCAATTGAAATTGGTAAAGGTAAGCAGAAACGGAAGCCCAAGGCAAGTTCGCAAGCGCTTAGAAGTAAGAATAGTAATTAAGATGATATGTAGCAAGTAGGAGGTAAGATAGTATATAAGGCTTGTTTGTAAGAATATAAGTAATGGTTGTGTAAAGACTCTCAAACCCGTAAAATGGGGACAATATAAACGAATAAAGAAGAATAAGCCAAAAATTATATATCCTTGAAATAAATTCCGAGTAACCCTCAACTGTGTTATGTTGAGAAAACTAGAGGTTCACTAAAATTCAAATTCTGTAATTCTTATCTCCGCTCTGGTGCCGCATTTTTAAAAGAATTCAAGGTCTGTGAAGAACACTTTTGTTCGAATTTGAGCGCCATTGTCAAGTTAAATCCACTTCAATCCCCTGAAGTAGTCCACCTTCAACTGTTATAAGTCGTCAAAACTAGCTGTGGAAACTTGGGAAAATCCTGACAAAAGTGAGTGACTGTCTCAACAATCAGTAACAATTAACCATTATTTCCTTAATTGATTTGTGTGGTGGTTGCTGCAAAAATCAGTGTTTTCATTAAACTTGTCCAAGTTAATTTTTCTTACCGAATCTTTTTACATATTCTTTACTGGAGTGTGATTCCAGAAGTTCACTAAAATTCAAATCCTGCAATTCTAGTCTGCGCGATTAAGTCATCCCTGGGACTCATTTAAAATCGCTCATGTACATAATTTCTGCCAAGAGTAGTTCCGAGTCTTTCTCATCTCCATTCCAGGTATAGGGTGCGAAACTGAAATTCCTTCTTGCCAGAAATAAGGCGCAGGTACATCTCACTCCTTAACTATATAAATGTGCATATAGTTATATTATTACTCTTCATTTTGATGTGATCCTAGTAGCTTACTATAATCCAAATTTTGTAATTCTAGTTCGCGCGATTAGATTATCAGCATATTCTTTTTCAGTACTGGGGAATTGGATATTCTCTTTAATCAACATCATGAAAGTACAGTATAAAATCACATCTAATATAACCTGTCTCTCTCCCTCACCCCAATCGTTCATGTTATGCCGAATGTCATTCATTTTCTAAACAACGTTAACTAAAACTTACCAATTATCTTCCATAAGTAACCGAACGCTTACTACTTCCAATAAGGGATCATCAATATCAAACGTTTATTCAAAACATACCTCTAATATTGTTGCTCCTAATAATAAATTATTACTTGAAATCCCTTTGTAGGTTTCCTGTGGGTCTTGTAAACCACCTTCATCTCGCGAAAAGGTATCCATGTATTGATTCTAATACTGCGAATGCTGTCCTATTAGCCTAACTATATTCATACTTTGGTCGGCGTGAAATAATGCAATTTTATTCCTACATACGGTACATAGAGAGTCTATCAATGTATTTAGTACGGAAGAAGCAACGATATTGGACACTTATAACAACCGAGGATGATTGTTGGAATTCCAACGCGGGGTTGTTACGGTGGCCCTGTGAGGATGAGCAATTGAAAATCATTTTCAATTGCTTGTCCCCCCAGCCTACACAAGTGATAGTTATGCATGGCTCCCGTGCTAGTACACTAGCGTACATAAGGCCGGTAGGCGAAGCAGAGAGAGAGAGAGAGAAAACACACACAATAGACCCGTAAGACAAAGATCGAGCTACATCCAGCACAAGGCTATTGACAAGATGGCGCGTGCCTCTCTCCCCGCCTAAAGACTGATCCCACTTCTCAGCTTTCCTGCAATTCTGTTACATTAGAGTCCCAACGCGACTGCGAAATGTTAAGTAACAATGAAAATTGTTAATAAACATTAACTAGAATCTCATACGCGCACTCCGTTGCATGCAATTATTTTATTTGGAAATGAAGTTCAATAAAATACCATGAAATTAATTTTTACTTTAATAACTTTTAAACAGCCCTCTTACAATGCAGATTAAATAATTGTGCAACTCTAAACATTTTCATGCAACTTTGGAAAAACAATCTAAAATGAGGGCGCGTATTAACACCTATGTTTCCACCTGCTGCTGGTGTAAAATCTTCTGATTCTGAAGAATGGGCCATTGTATCCGCAATTTTAGTAAAAAATTTTATAGAAATACATAGTAAATTATATAACAAATTATTTTTTAAATTCAGTAATAATAGTTCGGTAAATGAAAATGAAAGATGAAAAGTAGAAACTGATGAAAGAGGCGATAAAAATGATCAGTACATGAATCCTAAGCTACCACCCAAGACAGATTTATGTGGAAACATCTTCGATAAACGTAAACTTATACTAAAAAGATTTCAAAAATATTTCACAAAGATTTAAAAAACTTCACAAAGAGTTTAAGAGCTTCCAAAGCATTTCTTACGTTAAACTAAAGTGGTTTCAATCACAATAAAAATTACGTAAAAATATATAGCAAAGGAAAAATTTGTCCACAATATCTTGAAAAAGCAGAATATCGTTCAATTGACGAGACTATTAAAGTACTGGAAGTAATTAATAAAAATAAAAAAGACTGAAACTAATGAAAAGGAAAGTTTTTACCAATATAAAATATTTTTATATAAATTTATATATATTTTCTTACATAAATGAAATTGTTCAAAATGTTCAAATGGTTTTGATTTTAAAGTGAAAAATAGTAAAACTTTATATTTGTTATTGAATAATTAATAATCATTGTAAATTTGCAAAGTATCGCAGCAAAGAGTTATCGATAAATATTCTGCGTTGATTCCGTAAAAAATTGTGCCTTTTCGCTGAAAAAAGCCAAACTCTGAATATGTTTATGAAAATGACTTAAATAATTAATAATTATGGTCAATTTGGAAAGTATCACAACGAAGAGTAATCGCAAAGACATTCTTAGTTGACTCCGTGAACAAATTGAGCCTATTCATTTGAAAATATCCAAACTCTGGTATTTTTATTTGTGAAAATTGTTTAAATAATTCATCATTATTGTCAACTTGCAAAGTATCGCAGCACAGAGTTATCGAAAGACATTATTTGTTGATTCCGTAAAAAATGTTGCCTTTTCGCTGAAAATACCCAAACTCTGAATATGTTTATGAAAATTGTTTAAATAATTAATAATTAGTATCAATTTCAAAAGTAGCATAGCGAAGAGTAATCGCAAGTACATTCTTAGTTTACTCCGTAAACAAATTGAGCCTATTCGTTTAAAAATATCCAAACTCTGA
>CAKNYM010046786.1:31295-49814 GCA_932195095.1 Andricus curvator | reverse complement strand
ACCTACTTTGATTTTTCTTGTTACGTAACACGGATAGAATCTTAATCAGTGCCAATCATTACTTATTATTTTTAATCCGTTCGGATTAAAAAGGATACATAAGGATATAATATTTTACGTTGGAGACGGATTAAAACGGATAAATAGGATGCCATCTCACGGATAGATGAGGATGAAAAAGTTGGGACTGAAACGGATAGGGGCGGATTAAATTCCATTCCTCATATTGAAAATGATTCGAACGGATAAAGAATTAAAAAGCTAACAAAGGATAGAACATGATTGAAAAGGATGCAAAGTGCTCATTCAAAGAGATACAAAATTTCTATCCGTTTGAATTTGCTGATTCCTATCCGTTTGAATCCGTTTACTTCCAGCAGGGTGTTTTTGGCTGTAATACCACAGCGCATGAAAATCCGGAATTAAGTTTTCACCACTTTCCAAAACCCGATATGGTAATGAGATATACAAATAAACTTGGAAAAATGTTAGTAGCCAGAAGAAATATTTAGGAAATAGTTTTGAGAATGGGGTATATTAACTACTGTATTATAAACCTTGCTTATTACCTAACCTCAAAGTTTTGTCTTGTGTGTGTACCCTGGCGAAAGTATCGGATAGGAATTCCTTCTGAACCAATCTGAATCATTCCAAAATCTGTATCTGAACCAATCCGAGTCAATTCGAACCAATCCGAAAAAAGTTATACATTTCGTTTGACCCAAAACGTTAAAAAATTAATCCGACTCAATCCGGTTCAATCCGAACTTAACCGAACCAATCCGAAACAAAGTTTCAATCCAAATGAATCCGAACTCGGATTGATATACACTGAATTTTCTATCCGAATTAATCCAAATGAATCCGAGTTCAGATTGAATTGGATTCATTCAGATTGAAAATCGTTTTAGGTCAATCCGAGTTCGCATTCATTCGGATTGCAAATTTGGCTCAGATTTATTCGGATTAGAAGTTCGGATTGAACCGGATTGAGTCGAAGTAATTTTTGAACGATTTGGATCGAACGAACTGTAGCCATTTTTCGGATTGGTTCGAATTAACTCGGATTGGTTCGGATACAGATTCCGGAATAATTTTGATGCCTTCGGATTGGTTCGGAAGGAATTCCTATCCGATACTTTCGCCAGGGTAATGCTACATGCTGATAAGTAATAATATACATAGATTTCGATTTGATGAAAGCAGGATATTAAAACTAAATAAAATCCTGCTTTCATCAAATCTAAATATACCCTGCTAGAAGTAAACGGATTCAAACGGATAGAAATTTTTTATCCGTTCGAATGAGCACTATGAATCCTTTTCAATCATGTTCTATCCTTTGTTAGATTTTTAAATCTTCATCGGTTTGAATAATTTTTAATACGTGAAGTGGAAAATAACCCGCCCCTATCCGTTGCAGTCCAAACTTTTTTATCCTTATTTATCCGTGAGATGGTATCCTATTTATCTGTTTTAATCCTTCTTTTACGAAAAAAATTCTATCATTATGTATCCTTTTTAATCCATCTTCAACTAAAAATAATCGATCCTTATCTATCCGTTCAAATCCGTCTTCAAGTAAAAATATGCTATCCATATCTATCCGTTCACATCAGTCTTCAACTAGTAATACTCTATCCGCGTCTTTCCTTTTGAATCTGTATTGAACTAATAATATTCTATCCTCGCGTATCAGTTTGAATAAAAAAAATTCTATCCGTATGTATCTGCAGTGAAAACTATAATGCTAATTCGTATTTGATAGAAAATCACGAATTAAAACGCGCTGTCAATAAGTTTTTTGCAGAAAGGATTGAAGGAGGATAAGTAATGATTGGCACGGATTAATATTCTATCAGTGTTACATTATGATAAAAATCAAAGTAGTCCGCGGATAGACAAGGATTAGGTGACGGATAGAAGGATTAAAGGGGGTAAGAATTTATTGTCACGGATACCTTTTCAATCCGTGATAGGTGACGAGATAAAATCATAGTACGCGGATAGAAAAGAATACAGTGACGGATAGAATATTCAAGATTTGAACTGATAGGGAATACATTTTATGGTGAAAGTGTTGGAGACGATAAGAAATTATTGGCACAGGTTAAGATTCTGTCCGTGTTACATGAAGAGAAAAATCAAAGTAGGTCGCGGATAGACAAAGATAGGGTGACGGATAGAAAATTATGTATTAGTACGAATAGCCAATTCTTTCTGTGGAGAAAAGATTCATGAAGATAAATATTGACTGACATGAATAAGTATTCTATCCGTGATAGTTAACAAGGAATGTCAAAGTAGGTCGCGGATAGAAAAGGATAGGGTGACGGATAGAGAATGATGGATTCGAACGGATAGGAAATATATTTTTCGGGGAACGGATTAAAGAGGATAAGTAATGATTGGCACGGATTAAGTTTCTATCCGTGTTGCGTAACGAGAAGAATCAAGTAGGTCGCGGATAGATAAGGATAGGCTGTCGGATAGAACATTATGGATTAGAACGGATGGCCAATTTTTCCTAGGGAGGAAAGATTCATGAGGATAAGCATTGACTGGCTACGATAAGTATCGTATCCGTGATTGATAACAAGAAAGTCGCGGATAGAAAAGGATAGGTTGCCGGATAGAAAAATGTGGATTGAACCTGATAGGAAATATAAATATATTTCCTATCCGTTTCAATCCATATTTTCTCGAATTTATATTGTGGGGAACGGATTAAAGAGAATAAGTAATGATTGGCCGGATTAGGATTCTATCCGTATTATATAACGAGAAAAATCAACGTACGTCGCGGATATACAAGGATAGGGTGACGCTTAGAAAATTATGGATTAGAACGGATAGCCAATTCTTTCCATGGAGAAAGAATTAAAGAGGATAAGTAATGATTCACACGGATAAGTATTCTATCCGTGATAGTTTACAAGGAATGTCAAAGTAGGTCGCGGTAAGAAAAGGATAGGGTGACGGATAGGAAATAATGGATTGGAACGGATAAGCAATATGTTTTGTGGAGAACGGATTAAAGAGGATATGTAATGATTGGCTCGGATGAGTATCGTATCCGTGATAGACATTAAAGAATGTTAAAGTAGGTCTCGGATAGACGAAGATAGGGTTGCGGATAGAGATTCTAGGATTAGAACGGTAAAAAAATACATTTTTCAGAGAAAGGATTAAAGAGGATAAGCATTGATTAAAACGGATAAATTTTGAATCCATGATAGGTGACGAGATCAAATCTAAGTAGTTGGCGGATAGATAAGGATCGAGTTGCGGATAAAAAATGAAGGATTGAAACGTATATGTATAAAAACGGATACTAATACACAAAAACGGATACAGAAGGATTAAAATGGATAGTTTCACCGGATAAGATTATTATTCAAGAAGATATATGGATATCCAGCTGATAAAAACGGATTGAAGAGTATAAAAAAGTACTCAAACGGATACTTGTGGATAGATGACGGTTTAAAACGGATAAGGTTTCATTCCGTTTACTTCCAGCAGGGTTTAATAGCAGAGTACCTACTCTTTCTAGCTCTGATTTTTGCTGCGAAATAGAATTTTTTATTTTTAATAACATTTTTCCCGATTGACTTGATGAAATCCGCAAAAGATAATTTTCACATAAAACCAACACCTTCTCATTCAGAGGAGAATGTAAAAATTATGACACATTTTTTTTACAATTTTAACTTAGAAATAATTTTCGAAGTAAGCTTTTATTCTATATTTTGTATTTTTTATCGCAATCCGCAGTCAAGCCTGGTTCAATTTTCGATTAGTGTCACTTTGAGATCTTCCACATCCATTTCCTCGAACCTTGATAATTTTTTTTTTTGATCAAGTATTTTTTATTGCCATTCACCATCCCCATATGCAGAAATTAGGTTTTTCTTTTCTCAACAAAATTAAGGATTCGTTTTTGAATTGCCTTCCAAAGTCGATTTTAAAAACCTATCGATTTTCTAGGAATGGACACACTTTTTTATATCATACTTTATTTATTTGTATTCATAAACTTAGCATCTCGGAAGCATGCTTTTATTTCATTTTCAAGCTAAAAATTCCACTTTTTTGGAATCCGCAGTCAAGGTTGGTCCAATTTCAGGTTAGTGGCACTTTGAGATTGTCAACTTTCACATCCATTTCTTCAAATCATGTTTTTTTTTATTATAGGCATTTTTATTGTCATTCAGCATCCCCATATCTAGGGAGTATTGGCTAACCTTGAATTTTAAATTTGTCGCAATCCGCCGTCAACCCTGGTGCAAGTTTAGGTTAGTGTCACTTTGAGATTGCCAACATTCACATCCATTTTTTCGAACCTTGATATATTTTTTTGATTATAGGCATTTTTATTGTCATTCAGCATCCCCATATCTAGGGAGTATTGGCTAACTTTATTTTTCATTACAAACTTTGTCGCAATCCGCCGTCAACCCTGGTCCAAGTTTAGGTTAGTGTCACTTTGAGATTGTCAACTTTCACATCCATTTCTTCAAATCTTGATATTTTTTTTTGATTATAGGCATTTTTCATTGTCATTCAGCATCCCCATATCTAGGGAGTATTGGCTAACTTTATTTTTTATTACAAACTTTGGCGCAATCCGCAGTCAAGCCTGGTCCAAGTTTAGGTTAGTGTAACTTTGAGATTGTCAACTTCCACATCCATTTCCTCGAACCTTGATAATTTTTTTTGATCAAGTATTTTTTATTGCAATTCACCATCCCCATATCTAGAAATTAGGTTTATCTTTCCTCAACAAAATTAAGGATTCGTTTTTGAATTGCCTTCCAAAGTCGATTTCAAAAACCCATCGATTTTCCAGGAATGGACTAACTTTTTTATATCATACTTTATTTATCCGTATTCATAAACTTAGTATCTCGGAAGCATGCTTTTATTTTATTTTCAAGCTAAAAATTCCACTTTTTTGCAATCCGCAGTCAAGCTTGTTCCAATTTCAGGTTAGTGTCACTTTAAGATTGTCAACTTTTGCATCCATTTCTTCGAATCTTGATATATTTTTTTCATTATAGGCATTTTATAGGCTTTTATTTTTCATTACAAACTTTGTCGCAATCCGCAGTCAATCCTGGTCCAAGTTTAGGTTAGTGTAAGTTTGAGGTTGTCATTCAGCATCCACATATCTAGGGAGTAAGTTTTTCTTTTCGCAAGAAATTGAAAATACGTCTTTTAATCGCTATCCAAAGCCGATTTTGAAAACCCATCCAATTTTAATCTCAAAATTCTTAGACGATTTTCTGGGAATTGGCTAACTTTTTCATATCATACTTTATTTACCCCTATTCAGAACCCTAATATCTCGGAAGCATCATTTTATTTTCAAACTGAAAATTGAATTTCGTATCGCAATCCGCAGTAAAGCTTGCTCTAATGTCAGGTCAGTGTCACTTTGAGATTGTCAACTTTCATATCCATTTCCTCGAACCTTGATAATTTTTTTATGACGCATTTTTTTATTCTCACTTAGCATCCCCAAAACCAATTTTGAGAACCAATGCAATTTTAATCTCAAAATTCTTGTTTGATTTGCTCGGAATTGGCTAACATTTTTACAATTATCTTTATTTGTCCATATTCAAAAACTTATTATTTTGAAAGTATAATTTTATTTTTAAACTAAAAATTGATTTTTTTTATCGCGATCCGCAGTCAAGTCAGAATGTTTTTTTTTAGGGAGAAAGTTTTTATTTTTGCAAAAAAATGAAAATTTGTCTTTTAATCTCTATCCAAAGCCGTTTTTGAAAACTCATCAAATTTTAATCTCAAAATTCTTGGTCAATTTTCTGGTAATTGGCTAACTTTTTCATATCAAACTTTATTTACCGGTATTCAGAAACCTAATATCTCGGAAGCATAATTTTATTTCATTTTCAAACTGAAAATTGAATTTTTTGTCGCAATCCGCAGTAAAGCTTGGTCCAATTCCAGGTCAGTGTCACTTTGTGATTGTCAACTTTCATATATCCATTTCCTCGAACCTGAACGATTTTTTCATGAAGCATTTTTTACTTTCACTTAGCATCCACAAAACCAATTTTGAACCCCAATGCAATTTCAATCTCAAAATTCTTGTTTGATTTTTTTGGAATTGGCTAACATTTTTACAATTATCTTTATTTATCCATATTCAAAAACTTATTATCTTGAAATTATAATTTTATTTTTAAACTAAAAATTGATTTTTTTTATCGCGATCCGCAGTCAAGTCAGAATGTTTTTTTTTGAAAAATTCTCACTTGGTTGGTTATCTCGTTCTGTACTGCCACCTTTCAATTGGTTTTCAATCAAAGCCTCGATAATTGCTCTACGCTGCAAATTGTTAATTGCTCTGAATAATTAATAAAAGTAATCAAGAAATTGATCCTAAAGATGATTATTAAATAAATTCTGAAACAATCAGCAATAAATAATAAATGAAAAATGATCTTGCTCATCGCGTGAATAGCTTAAGAGGTAATAAACCCGCATGAGTGTTCTTTACACATAATTGCAGCTTTCAATAAAATTGACTATTATTCCCACTGTTATTACACGTGACAGGGCTGCTAGGATAGTTAAACTGCCCTATTATAAATAAACGTTGAAGAAAAATCTCTGTAAGCCCGAGGGTTTAATTTCGCAATAACGATTCTACTGAAGGAGATTGACCTGAAAGAGATTGATTTTATTCGGGAATATAGAGAATACACTGTAAAAACTATGTTAAAAACTAAATGTTTATAAAAAAAATCAACAAAAAATTGAATAGCTAAATTTTTAGTTGAAAAAATTAATTTTCAATAAAAAAGAAACTAATTTTCAACCAAAAGCATAAAATTTAAACCAAAGAAAAAGAATTTTTAACAGAATATATAAATTTTGAACCAAATATTTTATTTTTTAATAGAATTTTCAACCTAATAGTTGCATTATCAACGAAAAAGGTTATACTGCTACCACAAAAAAAAATCAACAAAATAAATGAATTTTCAACTAAAAGAGATCAATTTTTTACAAAAATAGAATAGTTTGATTTTAAGTTAAAGAAATAAGTTTTCTAAGCCAATAAAATTAATTTTTAACAAAATAGTTCAATTTTTAAACAAACAGATTAAATGTCTATAAAAAAATTTTCGACGAAAAATGGAATACTTAAATTTTTAGTTTGTAAAAACTTTTTTTCAATTTAAAAACAAAACATATTTTCTATCAAAAAAGAATAATTTTTAACAAAATACATGAATTTTCAAACAAATATTTTAATTTTAAATGAAATTTTTAACCAAAAATGTTAATTTTCTACCAAAAAAAGACAAATTTTCAACAAAATAGATTAATATTTGGTTAAAAAAGATCAATTTTCAACAAAAAATAGAATAGTTTAATTTTTAGATAAAGAAATTAATTTTTAGACAAATAAAATATATTTACAGCGAAATAATAAAATTTTCAACCAAACAAATGAATTTTCCACCAAAAAGATTAAATGTATTGAAAAAGGAAATGTCGACAAAAAATTAAGTTAAATTTTTAGTTTAAAAAATTGATTTTCAATAAAAACACTAATTTTCAACCAAGGAAAAATTAATTTTCAATAAAAAAAATAATTTTCTGTCAAGAAAGGATAATATTTAACAAAATACATAAATTTTCAACCAAATATTTTAATTTTTAATGGAATTTTCAGCTAATAGTTGAATTTTCAACCAAAAAGGTGAATTAGTCACCAAGAAGATTAATATTCTACCACAAAAGACACACAAAAGTTTCAACAATATACAGAAATTTTCAAACATGTATCCAATTGAATTTCAAACTGAAGAAGATTAATGTTCAAGCAAACATGATATAGTTACATTTTTAGTAAAAATTAATTAAAAAAAAAAACTAATTTTGAACCAAAAAAAATTAATTTTCTACCTTAAAAGAATAATTTTTAATAAAGTATATGAATTTTCAACCAAGTAGTTGAATTTTCAGCTGAAGAAGATAAATGTTGAACCAAACATGGAATAGTTAAATTTTCAGTTGAAAAAATAATTTTCAAAAATGTTAACAAAATAGTTGAATTTTGAAAAAAAAAATTTCAACTAAAATGATGAATTATGAAAAAAATAACTGAATTTTTATTTATAACAAGTAAAATCAAAATATTTATTTATTTTTCACCCCAAAGGACCCTAAAGCCTAATTTTTTTTAATTTAAATGATCAACATCTAAATAATTGTTAAACTCTTGTGCAATTAAAATACTCAAAATAATACGTGAATCTGCGCTACCATTCTAAATTATCTAAATTGAAAAATGAATAAACGAATTCAGAGATTTTCAAAATTATATCGTTTTAAGCAATTTTAAGTTAGAAACATTAAAAATGGAAAGATTAAATTTTTTTAAACTGTACAATTTTTGAAATAGAAGTAAAATTATTCTAATTTTAGGTTCTTAAAAATTTATAATTGTTCAATTGTTATGCATAAATCAAAATTTTTTAAAAATCTGTTTTAAATATTCTCTTAAAATTATTATTTTTTAAAATAAAAAGTCATTCAAAACTTTTCCATGAATCTTAAGAAAATTTTTGTATTATTTGAAACCTTTCAAAATCCTTAAACAGTTTCAAAACTTTATTTCAAAATGTTGAAGAATCTACATTTTGTTTAAAAAATTTTGGAACGTTTTAAAATTAAAAAAATTTTTTAATCCTTGAAAATTAAAAAAAATCACTTAAAATGTTCCAAATTATTTTTTGATAATTTTGGATGTCTTTTGAAATCTTTTTTAATATTCTGTTAAATTTTATTTTTCGAAATAAAAAGTCATTTTAGGTTAAGAAAATTTTTTTTACTATCGTAAAACCTTTATTCCCTTTAATGTATACTTCCATGCATAAATCACATGACACTTGCCAATAAATATAACCTAATCTAATCAGAAAGTGTTATAATACTGAGAAAAAAAATTGGATGTGAAATTCTAAGAATGATTAGACAAAAAATATCAGTCACGTTTAACGTAAATTACAGAAATATAATATGTCAATTACCTCGGAGAGTGTAAAATCAGATGCACATAACCTGCTGCTTTCTCCATGCCTCATGTAAAAATAATATTAAAAAATTGTGATTTTTCATTTTTCTGTAATTTTACAGAATAGCTGGTATTTTGTAAACAATTTTTCAGTGTAGAATTTAAAAATGTTCTTGTTTTGGGGAAGATAAATCGGAGACTTTCTGCGTAAAATACAAACATTATTTTCCACTAAGGATTAGTCATGTGCTTTACTTCATCTTCTAGAGTTTATTTCTTCTTCTTAGTGCTTACTTATTTTTCTTAGTCTCCTTTTTCTTAACTAACAATAATTTCACAGTGCTAATCAACATATTATTTGAAAACAGGATTTATAAACTTCTAACATTGTTTATAACCCAGATGCTATATTTCAGTGACAGTTCACGCATGTTTAAGGTTCCCATGTGCTACCTTACGTCATTGAAATTTGATTCTCACTTCAGTCCTGTTTTGATCCAAAAAAGTTGTACTAAAACGTCGTTTAGTGGCATCAAAATAAAGTGGCATTAGAATATGAGACAATATTTCGAAATATATTTAAATTATTTATATATATACTACAAACTTACAGTTTAATATCACATGACATTTAAAGTGTTATTATTTGGTCTGTAAATGATCAAAATTCCTATTTATTTATCGCAGGCTTCACAGTCTCTTCCCTATTCCCCTCTTTTTTTCGTTTTTCAATTGAATTCGAACTGAGTTAAAAGAAACCAATAGGAAACTGTTAACTGCTTTTGCTTGAAAGTTCATTGTTTTCAGTAGAAAAGTCTACTACTACATTTTTGCCGAGAGGTCGACCACTCTTATTTTCCATGTACCAGGAATATATTCCCTAAAGAATATTCAAGAATATATAGAATATTTCGGAATATTTGGGAATACAAAGAATTTGAAGAATATTGGAATATGAGAGAATATGTAGGAATATCATGGAATATCAGGGAATATGTAAGAATATGAGGGAATATTAGAGAATATGAGACAATATTTCAGAAAATATTTAAATTATGTATATTAAATTACATATTATATATATATATATACTAAACTTACAGTCTAGTATCACATTATATTTAAAGGGTATATTATTTTGTGTATACATGATCAAAATTCCTATTTATTTATCGCAGGCTTCACAGTCTTTTCCCTATTATCCTCTTTTTTTCGTTTTTCCAATTGCATTCAAACTTAGTTAAAAGAAACCAATAAGAAAATGTTAACTTTTTTTGCTTGGAAGTTCATTGTTTTCAGTAGAAAAGTCTACTAATACATTTTTGCCGAGGGGTCGACCACTCTAATTTTTCATGTACCAGGAATATATTCCATGAAGAATATTCGAGAATATATAGAATATTTCGGAATATTTGGGAATACACAGAATATGAAGAATATTGGAATATGTGGAAATATGAGAGAATATGTAGGAATATGAGGGAATATCAGGGAATATGTAGGATTATGTAGGAATATGTAGGAATATGAGGGAATATGAGACAATATTTCAGAAAATATTTAAATTATGTATATTAAATTACCACGGTGTGCCTCTGATGACTTCAACCCAAAAGGGCTTGCATATGCCGGTTTTTTTCTGAATATACTTCTGGGATGCCCCACGATCATTTTGAGCCATTGGCTCAAATGATTTAGTTTGGCATCCAAAAAAGGGCTACAGGTGCTGAACATCTTACGAGAACTTTAACCCTTAAATATTTTTGAAAAATGGTGAAAAAAGTGGAAAAAAATCAGTTTTTTGAAAATTGCCTTATTCCAGTTCATCCTATGTCCCAAACACCTTGACAAGAATTAAAGTTCTTGAAATTTTCTGCAAAATAAAAAAAAATCGAATAATCTATCTCTAAAAGTTTGGGAGTTATGTTCCTAAGAAGTTGGTTTTAAGCGAATAATTTTAATGACAAAAAATATATATATAGTTTTAGGGAAATAACTTATTTCCTATGCATATCTCGTAAAAATTGCCGAATAATTAATTCAAGACTACTTAATTTTGAGTAGATCTAAAAAAAACATTGCTCTAGCTCTAATAGAACCAAAATGATGGCCTTTTGAATATGACCCTTTTTTTATGAAATTTTGTTTAACATCAATTTTATAAATAAAATATCTCGTTTTTCAAAAGAACTCATTTACCTTTTTTTATGAAACTTTGTTCAATATCAATTTTTTAAATAAAATTCATCGTTTTCCAAAAGAACTTATTTTTGAGCAATTCAGGAGAAAATTGCCACCAGCTAGGTTAAGAGGACCTAATTTTTAGAAAATCTAAAAAAAGATAATGCTCTAGCTTTAATCGCAT
The DNA here is from genome assembly GCA_932195095.1 of Andricus curvator. Lineage (NCBI taxonomy): Eukaryota > Metazoa > Arthropoda > Insecta > Hymenoptera > Cynipidae > Andricus > Andricus curvator. The sequence continues at coordinate 38,388 of CAKNYM010046786.1, read as the reverse complement.
CGAAATTATGGCCTTCTGAATATGATCCTTTTGTAATGAAATTATGTTAATCATCATTTTTTTAACAAATTAAATACACAATCAAAAGATTATCAATTTTTAAGATAAAATATCTTGTTTTTAAAAATATATAAGTTCCTGATCATTGGACATGATGGAGTCTGTTCAATCAGATTTTAAAGCCGTCTGGACAAAATATGAAGTCTTTAAGAATAAAAAAATAAAAGTTTTAGTTCATAATTAAATTAATTTAGTCTTCATTTTATTCAAGCACAAGATACACAATATCACAAAAAATATTTTTCCATGCCTCATCCTCCAGAAACGAAAAATAAAAAAAAATTTCAACAAAATTCCATAAAAATCGTAATTTTCTGTAGAAAAGTCTACTAATAAATTTTTGGTTACGAATTCTTATATCCTTTTTTGGTATGAAAGTGAATTATTTTGTCGAAAATTTACCAATTTTGTTCAACAGTCACACTTCTTGTTTGTAAATTCAACTATTTTGTTGAGAATTCGTCTTTTTGGCTTGAAAATTCAACAATTCAATTGCAATTTTTTTTCTTCCTTGACATATATTTTGTTGAAGATTCATCTTTTTGGTTTGAAAATTCATCTCTTTTTGTAAAAATTTAATCTTTTTTGGTTAAAAATGCAAGTGTCTGGTTAACAATTAATCTGTTTCGATTGAAAATTAACTTTTTTATTGAAAATTCAATTGTTTTGTAGAGAATTCGTATTTTTGGCTTAAAAATTCAACAATTCAGTAGAAAGTTCAACTATTTGGTTAAAAATGTATGTATTTTGTTGAAAATTTGTCTTTTTTGATAGAAAATCAATTTTTTGGGTTAAAAATTCATTTTTTAACTGAAAATTTAACTATTTTGTTGAAAACTCAACTCATTGGTTAAAAATTTACTTTTTTTTGATAATTCATCTGTTTTGTAGAAAATTCACCATTTTGGCTTGAAAATTCAACAATTTTTTTTTTTTTTTGAAAATCGTTTTTGGTTTGTAAAATCCAACTGTTTTTTATTTTAAATTAAAACTTGTTTTATGAAGTATCAACTATTACATGTTTCGTTGAAAATTCATTTTTTTAGGTTGAAAATTCAACTCCTTGGTTGAAAGTCGAACTACTTTCTTAAAAGTTTTTTTTTTTTTTTTAAGATTCATAATTTTAGTTGCAAATTCGTATTTTTAAATTAAAAAGTAATTTTTTAAACTAAAAATTCACTTGTATTGTAGAAAATTCTTTTTCATTCAAAAATAATTCTCTTGAATGAAAATTTAACCATTGCATTATTGGTTAAAATTGATCTTTTTAGTATAAAAATGCAATTATTTAGATAAAAAATTTTGAAATGAAACAAATAGAAACTAAAAATTATTCAAATAAAATTTGGACTAACGTCACATTCATTTTTCAAACTATTTAATTGAAAATGTATGGGATTTTTTGGGAAATTCGTTTTTTCAAAAGAAAATAAATATTTATGGTTGTAAATTCAACTATTTGGTTAAATATTTATGTATTTTGTTGAGAATTCGTCTTTTTTGACGGAAAATCAATTTTTGTTGTTAAAATTTTTTATTTCAACTATAAATTGAACTATTTTGTTGTAAACTCCACTCATTGATTAAAAAATTAACTTTTTTGTTAAAAATTCAACTGTTTTGTAGAAAATTCGCCATTTTGCTTTAAAAATGTAGAAAATTTTTGGTTCAAATTTTTTTTAAACTGAAAATTGAACTATTTTGTTGTAAACTCCACTCATTGATTAAAAAGTTAACTTTTTTGTATGGAAAATACAACTGGTTGAAAAATAATCTATTTTAGTTGAGGATTCAAGTATTTTGTTGAAAATTCGTTTTTGTTGGTAAATGTTGGTTATTTTAAATTAAAAATTTTTTCATGAAATATCAAATATTACATTTTTCGTCAGAAATTCATCTTTTTAGGTTGAAATTTCAACATCGTGGTTGAAAGTTGAACTACTTTCTTAAAAATTAATTTTTTTTGTCGAAGATTCATATCTTTAAATAAAAATTCGTATTTTTAAAATTAAATAGTAATTTTGTAACTGTAAATTCAACTGTTAAAATTGATATTTTCAGTACAAAAATTCAGGATTGCTTTTTAATAAAATAGTTGAATCCTTAACCAAAAAGACGATTTTTCAACGAAACAGTTGACTTTTCAACCAAAAAGGATACTTTTCGACAAAATTTTTTGATTTTTCACTAAATAGTGGAATTTTCAGCGAAAAACATGAATTTCTATGCAAGGAGATTAATTTTTTACCGGAAAATACCAATTTTCAGCCAAATAGTTTAATTTTAAAATTAAAAAAAAATTAGTTTTTAACAAAAAAATGGAATGACTACTATTTAATTTAAAAAATTATTTTTTTCCAAAGAAAAAAAAAAACAAATTTGCAACAAAATATTTAAATTTGCAATCAAATAAATAAATCTTTTACTGAAATGATGCATCTTTAGCCTAAAAAGGAATTTTTAACAAAGTAGTTTAACTTTCAACCAAGAATTTATATTACAAAACAAAATGGAATATTTATATTTTCCGTAAAAAAACATATTTTTCACAAAAAACATTTTTTCTACCCAACAAGATGAATCTTTAAATAAAAAGGGTTTTAGATTAAAAATGGAATAACTGAATTTTTATTTGAAAAACTTAATTTTTATAAAATAAAAAAAAAATTTCCAGAAAATAGTTAAATCCTCAACCAAAAAGAAAAGAAGAATTTTCAACAAAATAGTTGACTTTTCACTAAAAAGAATAATGTTCAACAAAATTGTTTAGTTTTTCACTAAATAGTGAAATTTTCAACCAAAAACATGAATTTTTAACCAAAGAGATTAATTTTTTTACCGAAAAATACCAATTTTCAACAAAAAGTTGAATTTTCAAGTAAGAAAAATCAATTTTCAACAAAAAATGGAATGGTTACATTTTAAATTGAAAAAATTAAGTTTTTGCAAAAAAAAAAAACGAATTTGCATCCAAATATTTGAATTTGCAAACAAAGAAATGAATTTTGAACAAAAATGATGCATCTCCAGCCTAAAAATGAATTTTTAATAAAGTAGTTCAACTTTTAACCAAAAATATTAATTTTCTAACAAAAAAGACAAATTTGTAACAAAATACATACATTTTCAACTAAGAAACCTAAATTTACAATTGAAAATGGAATAGTTACATTTTTAGTCAAAAAAATAATTTTCAATCAAAAAAATTTCAACCAAAAAGATTAATTTTTGACTAAAAAGGATTTTAAAATTAAAAATGGAAAAGTTTAACTTTCAGTTTAAAAAATTATTTTTCAGCTAAGAAGAATTTCCAACAAAATCGTTGAATCCTCAACCAAAAATATGAATTTTCAACAAAATAGTGGACTTTTTCACCAATAAGGAAACCTTCAGAAGAATTGTTTGATTTTTCACTAAATAATGGAATTTTCAATCAAAAAATAAATCTTTAACTAAGAATATTAATTTTTTACAGAAAAATACAAAGTTTCAAACAAATAGTTTGATTTTCAACTAAAAAAAGATACATTTTCAAGAAAAGAATTGAATAGTTACATTTTCAATTAGGAAAATTAATTTTTTACCAAACAAAAAAAAAGAATTATTTAACAAAATTTTCGAATCCTTAACCAAAAAGACGAATTTTCAACAAAAGAGTTGACTTATCAACAAAAAGGATACTTTTTAGCAATATTGATAAATTTTTCACTAAATAGTAGAATTTTCAGCATAAAACATGAATTTTGAACCATCAAGACTAATTTTTTTATCTAAAAATACAAAATTTCAACCAAATAGTTTAATTTTAGAATAAAAAGATAAATTTTCAGGAAAAAAGTTAAATGGTTACATTTTCAATTTTAAAAATTAGGTTTCCGCAAGAAAAAATGAATTTCCAACAAAATATTCAAATTTTAATTGAAAAAAATGAATTTTAAACTGAAATGATGCATTTTCAGCGAAAAAATGAATTTTTAACAAAGTACTTCAACTTTCAACCAAGTAGATAAAGTTTCAACCAAACTACATGGTTGCATTTTTAACTAAAATAGATAAATTGACAATAAAAAATGGAATAGTTAAATTTTCAGTTGAAAAAATAATTTTCAAAAAAAAGTGCAACCAAAAAGATGACTTTTCAATCAGAAAAGATGAATCTTTAAATGAAAATCGAATAGTTAAATTTTCAGTTAAAAAAATTAAGTTTTTACCAAAAAAAAAGTATTTTCAACAAAATAGTTGAATACTCAGCCAAGAAGACAAATTTTCAACAAAGTACATTCCTTTTAAACCAAATAGTTAAATTTTTATCAAGAAGATTAATTTTCTATCAAAGAAAACGAATACATGCATTTAGATACTTGAATTTTCAAGCAAGAAAATTATTTTTCTACACAAAAAGACGAATTTTTATCAAAATAGATGAATTTTCAATCAAATAGTTGAATTTTCAAGCAACAAGATAATTTTTCTACCGAAAACCACAAATTTTTAAAAATCCATGAATTTTCAACCAAACATATGAATTCTCGACCAAAAATATGCATTTTCAAAAAGAAAGATTAATTTTCTAAAAAAAAAAAAATAGTTAGCCTACATTATTCATCCGATTTGAACGTTCTTTTTTTTTAAATGAAACCTTTTTGAATTCTGAAAAGATTTGTGTGATTGGATTTTTTTTAATTGTTCAAAAATTTGTTATTTAACAACAAAGTGGAAAATTTTTTTTTCAACTTTTCCCAAGTGCCATTTCGTTTAAGACATTCACATTGATAAAAGAAGATCTTAAAACAGTGTTGAAACTATATGGGAATAATTTTCAGTTGGTTAGAATAATTTAAAAAAATTGTGATTATGTTATAAACAAATTAATGAAGAAAAGTCATTTTTTGAGATTGGCAATGTTTAGCTCATTGAAATTAATAGATATTTTATGAAATATGAGAGAAATAAATGTTCCATTACCATTAATTAAGAGTGGATGCTTTTTGGTAATTTTTAAAACAATTTTCATAAACAAATACAGAGTTGGGCTATTTTTCAATGAATAGGATCAATTTTTGTTCACGGAATCAACTAGGAATGTCTTTCCGATGACTGTTTGCAATGATACATTGCAAATGTACAACAATTATTCATTATTTAAACAATTTTTATAAACAAATTCACATTTTCGCGATTTTTCAATGAATAGGCTCATTTTTTGTTTAGGGAATCAACTAGGGATGTCTTTACGATGAGTCTTTACTATAATACTTCACAAATTGACAACAATATTTCATTATTTAAACAAATTTTTATAAACAAATTCAGAGTTTGGCGATTTTTCAATGAATAGGCTCAATTTTTATTTACGGAATCAACCTGGAATGTCTTTCCGATGACTCTTTGCTATGAGACTTTGCAAATTGACAACAATCATTCATTATTTAAACAATTTCCATAAACAAATTTACAGTTTGGCGATTTTTCAATGAATAATATCATAGTAAAGAGTCATCGGAAAGACGTGCCTAGTTGATTCCGTAAACAAAAATTGAGCCTATTTATTGAAAAATCGCCAAACTGTGAATTTGTTTATAAAAATTGTTTGAATAATGAATAATTGTTGTCAATTTTCAAAGTTTCATAGTAAAGAGTCATTAGGAAGACATTCCTAATTGATTCCGTAAACAAAAATGGAGCCTACTCATTGAAAAATAGCCAAACTTTGAATTTGTTTATAAAAATTGTTTGAATAATGAATAATTGTTGTCAATTTGAAAAGTATCATAGTGAAGAGTCATCGGGAAGACGTACCTAGTTGATTCCGTAAACAAAAATGGAGCCTATTCATTGAAAAATCGCCAAACTGTCAATTTGTTTATAAAAATTGTCTTAATAATAAATAATTGTTGTCAATTTGCGGAGTAGCATAGCAAAGAGTCATCGGAAAGACATTCCCAGTTGATTCCGCAAACAAAAATTGAGCCTATTCATTGAAAAATCGCCAAACTGTGAATATGTTCATAAAATTTTTTTAAATAATGAATAATTGTTGTCAATTTTCAAAGTTTCATAGTAAAGAGTCATTAGGAAGACATTCCTAATTGATTCCGTAAACAAAAATGGAGCCTACTCATTGAAAAATAGCCAAACTTTGAATTTGTTTATAAAAATTGTTTGAATAATAAATAATTGTTGTCAATTTGCGAAGTATCTTAGCAGAGAGTCATTGATACGACATTCCTGGTCGATTTCGTAAACAGAAATTGAGCCTCTTCATTGAAAAATCGCCAAACTGTGAATTTGTTTATAAAAATTGTTCGAATAATGAATAATTGTTGTCAATTGGCAAAGTGTCATAGCAAAGAGTCATCGGAAAGACATTACCAGTTGATTCCGCAAACAAAAATTGAGCCTATTCATTGAAAAATCGCAAACTGTGAATTTGTTCATAAAATTTTTTTAAATAATGAATAATTGTTGTCAATTTGCAAAGTCTCATAGTGAAGAGTCATCGGAAAGACACACCTAGATGATTCCGTAAACAAAAATTGAGCCCCTTCATTGAAAAATCGCCAAACTGTGAATTTGTTTATAAAAATTGTTCAAATAATGAATAATCATTGTCAATTTGCAAAGTATCATAGCAAAGAGTCATCGGAAAAACATTCCCAGTTGATTCCGCACACAAAAATTGAGCATATTCATTGAAAAATCGCCAAACTGTGAATTTGTTAAAAAAAAGTTTTGAATAATGAATAATTGTTATCAATTTGCAAAGTATCATAGTGAAGAGTCGTCGGAAAGACATACCTAGTTGATTCCGCAAACAAAAATTGAGAATATTCATTGAAAAATCGCCAAACTGTGAATTTGTTAAAAAAAATTTTTGAATAATGAATAATTGTTGTCAATTTGAAAAGTATCATAGTGAAGAGTCATCGGGAAGACGTACCTAGTTGATTCCGTAAACAAAAATGGAGCCTATTCATTGAAAAATTGCCAAACTGTCAATTTGTTTATAAAAATTGTCTTAATAATAAATAAT